>CM046041.1:67076715-67304612 GCA_025215565.1 Flaveria ramosissima
GGCAGCTTATCTCATGGCTTTATGTGTGAAATAGGTGCAACTCACTCAGAAAATGGTACTTTCTTTATTCACTAGGGATTGTACTATAAGCCTACTGCCTACCTCCACAAATCTCTCTCCAAACCTCTATAAGGAAAATATCAGGCCCTAATCATATTTATTGTTGCTTTTTTAACCTTCATCGATTGATTCGGTACACAAACATATTAGATTCATCAGTCGTTACCCAAAATTGTCTCAGGTGATTTACGAAAATTAAAAAAACTATCAATACTGAACCTCAAGAACGTCTGATCGAGAAAGATCATCAGATTCGTATGAAGCGCATGAAAGTATAGATCAAAGAACTGAACTTACTACGACAGATCAAGGAAACAATCGAACGTATCTTCAATCTGCAAAAAGAAAGAAATAACGATGATCAAAAAGACAAATCAACCAATCGAGAAATCATGACAATCTAGAGATATCGAACGAAATTCTAACTTGGTCGAATCAACTCGATTTGGGGACGAATGATTTTGCCCTAGAAACGCGAAATTGGTGATATCTAAAAAAATGGATATCATATATATGTATTTATACCGAAAACCGAGAAAAAGCAAGAATTTGATTGTACCCGTAATCATAAAAAGTGAACTCAATCCGGTTTGGTTCTTAACCACATGTAACGAAGACGTTAAACCTATACATAATGTCACATAACGCCTTCATTACCATTACGATGAGGCATTATGTTTAAAAAGTCATTATTATTATAACGCCACAAATCACTAAATGCATCAATCATTACTTATGTTTTTAACAAAAAAGTAATGGTGACTTAACGTTAATATGACAGAAAATACCCCTTAATGGGCATTAACCATTACTCATGGTCTAACAGGATGTGAATTCGGTTTCGGGTTTCACAAATTAATTTCAGTTTTGTTCTTTAAGGTTTAACTAAAGTAATTATTTTCCTTTAAAATATTAAAAACATTAATTTATCTCTAAAAGTTTCATATGTTGTTTAAATTTAACTCCAGAAGTTTTATTATTTTGGATAAAGTTGAAACAACAAATAAAACTTTGGACTGAAATTGAAACAACTTACGAAACTTTTGAAGGTAAATTGATGTTTTTAATCTTTTGGAGGAAAATAATTTTTTTAACAAACCCAAAGAGTAAAATCGAACTTAACTCTATTAGTTTATTTGGATAATCGAACCAAACCAAATAATAACCGGTTTAATCGAATAACCGAATCGAATAAATAGATAAATCGATATGGCTTTACATCCCTACTACAACCTGGTGTTTCTCTTCTATAAAGTTACGTATATTATTAACACATGGGTTCTCAATGACATTTCGACGTTGCTTTTTTCATGGTTTTGTGCCCACGACGCAACGTGATGTTTTGTCTTTTCTATATAAAATTTCAAAGTTTATAAATGTCCAGATTTCTTTTTTTCTTATATAAAGTTACGTATATGATAGACACCTCCATCAAAGCGCACGTTTGCGACACATCACGACATTAGTATTTTTTTCACAGCTTTATGCCATGCCGTAATGCGGGATTTCGATACTAGTCATATTACAAAATTAAGAAATTTTCTCGTTAATCTAAAAACAATTTTTACAATTCTAAGTTGTTGTATCTTCATTATTGAGAATAAACCACAATAGCATGTTGTACCTTTGTTAATAGTGGTTTATGATATTAAGAAGATTGTTGAACTTCATTATTGAGACTTATCTTCTTTTTAGGTGTCAATCTCAAAAGAAATTATCACTAGAGACATGGAATACGTAAAAAGAATTTAAATAAGACTTTGCAGGATCGGGTTTGTCACTTAAACACTTGGATTTCTCTCAAACTCACTTATATAACACTCAAATCAGATGAAGTAGTCTCTTATAAGAGTTGATAATAAAATAATAAGTAGCAAAGAACACACAAAAATAATTTTCAAGGCACTTGTATATATTACTTCTCAACTCAAAGTATTACAAGACTCTTACAAGCATAAAACATGAGATACAATGAGAAACTATATATACTAGATCTTACAGCCGGATATACTTTGATACCAGCTGGATACCTAAGACTAAAGCATATACTACAATGCTAAAGTTAAGGTATCTTAGATAAAGTATTATCTAAGATATGATAGTCATGACATGTCCATGACTTACCTTTTGTCACCAACTAAAGTTGGCAACTGTACTAACTTATAAAGGTAAACAGAGGAATAAAGTATGGTCAACTACCTGGCTTTTGAGAAAACACCATGTAGTATCTCAGTGGTCTGCAGCGGACTGTCAGGGAGACCATACTTATGTCCACTGGATAATAGTAGTGTCTTTCTAAGGTAAGTTGGCTTCGGAAGAACAAGTTCTTCCAAAGCCACTTATACTTCGGAGGAGGCTTCTGTACTTTCGAGGCTTGAGGACTTCTTTCATACTTCGGAAGTTGACTTCTGATCTTTCACTTTAAGTCTTGATCTTCGGAAGTAAATACTTTGTCTTCAGAAGTTGGAGTTTTCCTTCGGAAGTTAGTTTTACACTTTTTATTCAGAAGAGCTCCTTTTTCCTTCGGAAGTTCCACACTTAGCTTCGGAAGTCCTTTATTAGTTATACCAAAATAGTCTAAGTGATTTGGTTTTGGTTGCACCAGCCTTTCTAGATCCAACAAACTCCACCTAGGCTGATGTTACCAAAACCTCACTTGTTTCTCTTCTTCTGCTTCTCAAAGCTTTCACACCAGGGACAGAAGATATTTGTCTGTTTTCTTGTTCTTCCCTGAAGTGGTGCTGAGAAGCTTGTACAAGTCATTAATGGATAGGAGATCCAGTCTATCACTCTGAATGACATGTACCCTCTATTGCGCCCCCCTGAAAAGAGTTAGTTGACGGGAGTTATAGTCATACTCCCATCTAACTATGGATTCAAGTTCAGGACCTTCAACCATTTGTAGAAAGGCTTTGCCTTTGGTTGTTGATCCCTTCCTTTTCTCCTCCTCTCTCAGTTTCAACTCTTCTGCAACTTTGGTCCTAGCAGTTAGCTCGGCCATATGAAGACTGCCTAGATGATTTCTGATATGAGCAGCTATATCAGAGTTTGAAGGGTTGGAGAATGGCTTCTCTGCTAACTCAGCAATATAAAATCTGCTTAAGTGTAGTAGAGATGAGGCACTTAGCCTGTTGAGCTCTCCATTCTCTCTTTCAACAACAAAGTTGTGAGAAGAGTCTTCGAACCTCCACTGTATGATCTTCTTCCTAGGTGCAAGAGGTTGTCTTGGCACCCGGTCACCTTTCTTGGTATCCAGCAGAGTCACCAACCTTCTCCTTAACTTCTTTTCTTCCTCATTCAAAGTATCTGAATTGAGGCCAAGGAGATTTGTAGCTTGGTCCAATGTTCCTCTGGGCAAATCAAGAAATTGATCTCTAGTGAGGGAACATAAGGATCCATCAACATAAGTCAATTTGACTGAATCCTCCTCACAGGAGATGTCGCTCAGGGTTGTGCAATTGATGAGCTTTGTCTTGATTGCCTTAAACTTCTCTAAAGGGAGATGTTTAGAAGGCTGAGGGGATGGTTTGAGAGGTTGTTGGGTAGGTTGTTTGTTTTGGGTTCTGGCTAGTGTTTTGGGTTGGAGGATGGGTAGTTTAGGTGGTTGAGGTGAAGAGGTTGGTAAGGGTGATGGTGTAGGTTCAGGGGTGTATGGTTCAGTGGTTGGTTCAGTTTTGATGGGGAATGGAAAATTGGTTCAGGTTGTGGGTGGGTTTGAAGTTGGGGTTGAGTAGTTGATTTGAAGATCATCCCCTGTCCCCTTTTGTACATCTCCTTCCTCTTCCCCGAGCGAATGTCAGCCTTTATGTCACTGACATGTCGCTGGAGGGTCTTTTATCAGGATCAGTGATCACAAGTTCGATGGATTAGAGTGTAATGCAGCGGAATAAGATCAAGAATTAGACAATTTGTAGCAAGAATTTGATATTTGTAAAAATACAAGAGAATATATTTCTGTGATAAGGAATGTTTCAATTATACCAAATATTTCTGCTCAATCATTCACCAATTACAATAAGGTTGACACTCCTTATATAGAGTTCAATCACTGCTGTTATCACGGGATAGTGACAACTGGCAGATCTATTACAAAAATAACTAACACTTAACAAACTACTGAAATTTTCACAACTACTGAGAACATATCAGAGTGCTAAGTATAAATATAAAACTACTGATAAGAAACTACTGAAACTACAACGACTGAAGAACAAACTCTTCAGTCGTTTACAAAACTCTGAAAAGAGAAAACATAAAACTACTGAAAGTAAACCGTCACAACTACTGAAGAAGTCCTCTTCAGCTGTTATGACAACGTCTGATAACTTGGTCTTCAGTACTTGTCTTCAGACTTTGTCTTCAGCACTTGTCTTCAGACTTGGTCTTCAGTACTTGTCTTCAGACTTTGTCTTCAGCACTTGTCTTCAGACTTTGTCTTCAGCACTTGTCTTCAGACTTTGTCTTCAGCACTTGTGTCTTCAGACTGTCTTCAGCACTTGTGTTCAGACTTTGTCTTCAGGTGTTGTCTTCAGCTGTTTGGACTTCAGTAGTTGTTGTGACGTCTGTGGGACTTAAAGGTTTTTCTGATCCGGCTCATTGGTTCTTTTGGTCCACAAACTCCCCTGAACCAATGCAGCCAAAACCTTTAACTTTATTGAGGTCCCACTTATTGTTGGCAAAATAGTTGGTCTTTTTCCTTCTTGATCAGTTGAGAAGATGACCCATATAAGCACTGGCCTGGAAATGAGTCTCTGATGATTTGGTTGGCAATGTATGGATGGGAGCTCTGTATTGGGAATTGGACACTGAGCTGTTCCCCCATCCATGAGACTCACTTCCCATGTATAAGCCTGTAGGATTCTCTGGTGTATGCTCTGAGAAACATAATTTGTTCTTCCATGGTAAGATTTTCTGGTTCACCATCAAACAATCCTTCACGCCCATACAACTCTGAGATTACTTAGCCTGTTTGCCATTTTTGAGCTCAACTATTGTAATCTGTCTGTATGCAAACTCATCTGGGTGAGTACCTTCAAGTAACAGACTGAGCTCATTTTGCTTGACGTTCTCAAGCTTCTTGTAGACTAACCCCTTTTTAATTACTCTGTTCTCTAACATCTTTGGGGTGGCTGTTTAGTCTCATAAGCCTTCTTGAAATCTTCTACAATTTCCCAGGGTGATACTACAAGGACCACTGTGATCTCTTCATCTACGATCCTTTTTACTTGGCCCTTGTATCTCGCAGGAATGTCTTTCTTCACAATTCTGTGAGCCACCCTAGGATCAGGCCATATTCTCACCTTTCTTTTGATATTGAAATGTGTTAGCAAGGGTGTACAATCTCAAGCTTCTTTTTCATACTGATTATTGATGAAGAAGCAGCATAAGTTTTGTCTATGCTTTTCAGCATCTCCTTGTAAGGATTCCTGAAGTCTGATGCAACCCAAAACAGCCTAAGTGTCTCAGCACATGCACTAAGTACTGAAGTGAAGAATGCTTCGGAAGTTTACACAAAGCATTAGAAAATACTCTAAAGTGTAAAATCTTCCGAAGCCAAGACCAATATCTTCCGAAGCCAAACATGAAGTCTTCCGAAGCTTCAGAAACAAAGTCTTCCGAAGCTTCAACCTATGAAGACAGATTTCTTTTCTTTTCTTCCGAAGACTTTTAGTATACATGCTTATCTGATGTACTGTTCCATAAAGCACCTTTTCCGCTACAAATTCTGTAAAGTCCCAACTTCATGGGTTGGTGAAAGGGTCTTTGCTTTTGGTAACTGTATATTGAGGTCTTGAGTCTTTCAACTTTCCACTTTATGTACTTTAAACCCTTTTTGTATTGTATGTGAGCTATGGCATGTCATGTCACAAGGTCAAAAGGCAGATATGCCTTTTGATCCTACATTGATTTTGTTAGTGCTCTAGTCCATTGTATCCAGCTGGCTTTCAAAGTATAGCCGGCTGTAGGTTGTAGTATAAGTATTTCAAGTTCTTGTATCTTTTCTTTATGCTTTGTAACACTTGTAAAAGAACTTGAGAAAGCAATATACTGCCTCCTTGAAACCCATACTCTCTTGTTCTGTCTCTTGCTTTACTTGTGTTCTTTGTATCACCCTTGGTTACCCAGTTCACTGTTTGATTAGAGCTTAGTTAATCTCCTCATTGTGTTGTTGTGTTGTAATTGTGTTTAAGCCCTTAAACGGTCCTGCAATTGGTATCAGAGCTTTCCAGGCTCTTGATATAAGATCTAACCATCTTAAGATCCCTCACACACACAAAAGCTAAACTCTTCAAATGGCTTCCATCTCAAAGACTGATATGGAGACTGGAACCATGAACAAATCCCCACTGATCACTCTTGATGATTTTGACACCTGGTGCATGAGGATGGAAGGCTTCATCAGGTCTCTTGATTCAAGAATGTGGGAATCTGTTCAGAATGGACCTTTCATACCCAGCACCCCCTCTGCTACTGGTGCTGGTATGATTCCTAAAGATGTGGCCAACTACTCAGATGAAGATAGAAAAAGAGTAGAGATTGACAGGAAGGCCATGACTGCTCTTCAGACTGCTCTCCCAAACTCTGTATACAGAGGTTTTAAGAAGTGCAAGACAGCCAAACAGCTGTGGGATGCACTGAAGCTGATGTATGAAGGCTCCTCTGAAGCCAAGGAGAACACGAAAGATCTTCTGAAGCAGCAGTTTGAAAATTTCACCTTCAAAGCAGGTGAGACCATGACCCAACAATACTTCAGGTATGTTGAGAGTGTGGATACCCTAGTGGATGGATGAGTTCCTCTTGAGAACAGGGACATTGTAAGGAAGTTCATGTCCTCACTTCCTAGGCAATGGACACACTATTGTGTGGTGATCAAGAGGACTGAGAACCTTAAGACTCTTACTCTTACAGAGTTGTATGGGATTCTCAGTGGATACCAGTTGGAGATGAACATGCAAGGTTCATCTGGCAACTCCAACAATCAAATGGGTTCAGCCCTTCATGTGGTTGAAAGGGACAACATAGAACCCCAGCATCATCTCTTATGCTACCCTGACAACTCACAAAAGGGTCCTTTCATCACCTTCCCGGAGACACCAAGGGAGAACTTTACTCAAGGAAGCCCATTCCAAGAGACAAGTTCTTCTCAAGCCTTTGTGTTTGCAGATGAAAGCTGTGGGAATTATCTTTTCACTCTTGAAGACCTGGACTGTATCCATCCAGATGACCTAGAATACATGGAGATAGTTCAGCAGATGGCTCTCCTCACTCACAGAGCCAAGAAGTTCTACAAGAGGACAGGAAGAAGATTTCCAAGCAATGCTACCAGTAGTAAGTTTGGGCTGGATAAAAGCAAAGTTAAGTGTTACAACTGTAACCTTATGGGTCACTTTGCCAGGGAGTGTAAGGCACCTAAAGCAAATGGGGGCCAAACACAACCCAGACCAAACTTTACTGACAAAGCTCCTCAGGCTGAGAAGACAAAGCAACATGCTGCTGTTGCTGTTGAAGAAGGAGGCTTTGACTGGAGTTTTCAGGTGGAGGATGCTTCTCCAAACCAAGCACTGATGGCTGACCATGATGAAGCCAAGGTATTGGAACATCTTTGCTCCCCTGAATGCATTGCTAAAGTAAATAGATACAGGTCCTATAACCTAGAGATGAGATCTGATCTTGAGTCATTAAATATATTAAAATCTGATTTTAGAAAGTCTGAAAATGATTACAAGTTAAAGATAGAGGACTTGGAGAAAACCATTTCAGTACTAAAACATGAACATACAGATTTCAGAACTCAGATCCAAGATCTCATCACTAAGTTAACTGAGTGCCAGGCTGAGCTTGTGATCAGCAAAGCCAAGGCAGAGAAGAGTGTTCTTGAAGAAGAGACCTTCAAGAACATGATATCCTCATCCCTGCACAACAAGGTTTGTTATCAAAATAGACAGGGACTGGGATCAAATGAGATAGCTCCTCCACACACAATCTTGTCTGTAAGATCTCCTAGGTGTGGAACTTGTGAAGATGAGCTTCCTCTCATAGATCCTGTAAGTGAGGATGATGAAGAAGTGATAGTGAAGAATTCCTCTGAGAAGAGTGAAGAAGAGGATTCTTCCAAGGGTCACTATCCTTCTGAGGAGAAGAAATCAACTGTGATGACCAAGTCCAAAAGAAAGAACTTGATCAGAAAGAGCAAAAGGAAGGCAAAGAAGGCTCAAGAAATCAAGGCTACTTTTGATGCTAAGCAGAAACAAGTTTTTATCTCTGCAGGTTTCAAAGTAGTAAGGACTGAAGACATCAACCAAGACTCCTCAGCTAAGAGTCATGGTTCTTGTTCAAATCATCTCAGTGCCAAGAAGAAGACTGAGCTGCTGTGTACCACTGCTGCACAGCCTGGACCATCAAACTCCAAGAACAGTTCACAGCCCAAAGGAACTGTCTCAGCATCTACCAAGATGAAGGTGGAGAAGGGATGTGACCAAAGCCAGTCTTGCTCTCAAAGGGAGACTTCTTTGAAGAAGAAAATGTTGTGTGTTATGTGTGAAAGTACTTCTCACATTGCTAAGGATTGCCCATACAATCCTAAAAGTACTGTCCACATGACTAAAACAAAGACTTCAAAGAGTCTCAAGAAGTCTCAAGCTTCGAAGGAAAGTCTGTTTCTTCATCAAGCTCCTTAGCTAAGAGTCATGGTTCTTGTTCAAATCATCTCAGTGCAAGAAGAAGACTGAGTTGCTGTGTACCACTGCTGCACAGCCTGGACCATCAAACTCCAAGAACAGTTCACAGCCCAAAGGAACTGTCTCAGCATCTACCAAGATGAAGGTGGAGAAGGATGTGACCAAAGCCAGTCTTGCTCTCAAAGGGAGACTTCTTTGAAGAAGAAATGTGTGTGTTATGTGTGAAAGTACTTCTCACATTGCTAAGGATTGCCCATACAATCCTAAAAGTACTGTCCACATGACTAAAACAAAGACTTCAAAGAGTCTCAAGAAGTCTCAAGCTTCGGAAGGAAAGTCTGTTTCCTTCGGAAGCTCCAAATCAAAGAAGAAGGTAAATGAAAATTACCTTCGGAAGCAAAGTTGGTCTCGGAAGAAAGGAGTTCTTCCGAAGCACTGAAGTCTGCTGCAGTGACTGTAGATTCTTCCGAAGGATCAGTCATCAAAACTTGTGAAGTTCCAAAAGCTTCTAAGGTTTTGAAGGTCAAGTCCAAGACTCCAAAGGTGGTGTGGAAGTCTAAGAAAGACCAAATGACTGAGGTTTCTCCATCAACAACAGCTGAAGATCCCCATAGTACAACCATAGGATCTATTACTGTTGCATTACCTTCTATTACTATTAATGAGCCCAAGACAAGTAAGGCTTGGGTTTCCAAATGTAACTAATCATTTTCTTTGTGCAGGAACAGCTCAAGACAAACAGGAATGTCTGGATAATTGACAGTGGCTGTTCCAGGCACATGACAGGCAATAGGTCTCTACTCCATAATTTTGAGAGAATTGATGGAGGGCCCAGTGCTTTGGAGGAGATGACGGTGGTTACATTTCTGGAAGGGGCAAGGTCACAAATGGTAAGCTCAGCATTGAGAGGTAAACTTTGTTAAGGAGCTTGGGTACAATCTTCTGAGTGTATCCCAATTTTGTGATCAGAGTCATAACATGCTCTTTACTGAGCATGAGTGCATTGTTCTCAAACCTGGTGTGGTCATTCCTCATGAGCATATCCTGCTCAGAGCCCCCAGGAAAGGGAACATGTACAAGATGGATTTGCAAGAAACATCTCCCTCAGGAGAAGTTTCATGCTTTCTATCTAAAGCAAATAGTGATGAGTCTTTCCTATGGCATAAAAGAATGTGCCATGTAAACTTTAAGAACATGAATAAATTAATTAAACATGATCTGGTAACTGGAATGCCAAAGAAAGAGTTTACTAGTGATGATCATTGTGTTGCATGCCTGAAAGGGAAGCAACACAAGTATCTCACAAGCCTAAGGAAAAGAACTCCATCACTACTCCCCTACACTTGTTACATATGGATCTCTTTGGCCCCACCAGTGTAATGAGTTTAGGAAGGACCTCTTACTGTCTGGTGATCACAGATGATTTTACAAGATTCACTTGGGTCTTCTTCCTTAGAACTAAGGATGAAACCCCTGAGATTCTGAAGAATTTCATCTTAAAAGTTGAGAATCAATGTGATCACAAGGTCAAAACCATAAGATGTGATCAGGGAACTGAATTCAAGAACCAAATCCTTGATGCATTTTGTGATGAAAAGGTATTACAAGACAATATAGTGCTCCCAGGACTCCTCAGCAAAATGGAGTTGCTGAAGGAGAAACAGGACACTTATTGAAGCTGCAAGAACTATGTTGTCTGACTCTAAACTGCCTATCACCTTCTGGGCAGAGGCAGTCAATACTGCTTGCTATGTGCAAAACAGAGTTTTAGTAGTTAAGACACATGGTAAGACTCCTTATGAACTTTGGCACAAGAGGAAACCTTTCATTGGTTTTCTCAGGTCATTTGGATGTCCCTGCACCATCTTGAATACCAAAGATCAAATTGCCAAGTTTGCTGAGAAATCAGATGATGGACATTTCATTGGATACTCTTCTCAAGCTAAAGCTTATAGAGTATACAATCTCAGAACTAGAATTGTTGAGGAGTCAGCCAATGTGACTTTCAATGAGCACACTCCTTGTGTGGCTGGTTCTGGTCCGGATTGGCTGTTTGATCTTGATTTAGTTACCAACTGTTTTAACAAATCTTGTGAGCATGTTTCAGGATCTGCAGAAAATCTAAATACAGGTGATCCTGATCCAAGATTTGAGCTAGGAAGACCTTCAACTCATACATCTTCAGCTCCAGTTGGAACTACTTCAGCAAATGAGGTTTCTATCAGCACAACAATGACAAATTCAGCTGATACATCTGGCATGCCTTCAAATTCCAGCTCAGAGGCCTCTCAACCAGATAAAGACACCTCACTTGTAGAAGACAACAATGGTGATGGTGATAGTGATCAGGAATTTCTTGATGCTAATAACCATACCATAGATGACAACATCAATGATGTCTCACACTCATTGGATCAAGTTAATCTTGATAAGTGTGATAATGTGGAGGGTGAATCTTCCAGACCAGATTTAAATTTCTCAAATTTAGATCTTTCTCAACAACTTGCTGTGATCCCTCAGCTAAGGATCCACAAGTCTCACCCACCACAAACATCATTGGAGATGTTGTCACAGGGGTAAGAACAAGAGGACAAACCCATGAAGCAAATGTTTGTCTTCACTCTTGTTTCTTATCTCAGATAGAGCCCAAGAAAGTTGATGAAGCTCTAAAGGATGGAAGTTGGGTTGAAGCTATGCAACAAGAGCTGCTTCAATTCAAAAGGCAGAAAGTTTGGAACCTTTGTCCTCTTCCTCATGGGAAGACTACCATTGGAACCAAATGGGTTTTTAGAAACAAGAAGGATGATAGAGGAATCATCATCAAGAACAAGGCAAGACTAGTTGTTCAAGGATACACACAAGAAGAAGGGATTGACTACACTGATGTCTTTGCTCCTGTAGCAAGACTAGAAGCTGTTAGGATATTCCTGGCATTTGCTGCATCCAAGAACTTCAAGGTCTACCAACTTGATGTAAAGTGTGCTTTCTTATATGGAGTGATTGATGAGGAGGTTTATGTCAAACAGCCACCTGGTTTTGTAGACCCTGATCATCCTGATTATGTCTGCAAGCTTGACAAAGCTCTTTATGGGCTGCATCAGGCACCCAGGAAGTGGTATGAGACACTATCTGAGTATCTCTGTAAGCATGGATACAGAAGAGGTACTATAGATGGAACTCTCTTCATCAAAGGACAGGGAAATGACTTATTGCTGGTTCAAGTATATGTTGATGACATCATCTTTGGTTCAACTAATCCAAAGCTCTGCAAAGACTTTGAGAAGCTGATGAAAGACAGATTTGAGATGAGTTCAATGGGAGAACTCAACTTCTTTCTGGGAATTCAAGTGAAGCAGGTTGAAGATGGCATCTTCATAAGTCAGTCAAAGTATGTTCAAGACATACTCAAGAGGTTCAATATGACTGATTGTAAGATTGCTAAGACACCCATAGCCAGAAACCACTCCCTTGGTCCAGATCTTGAGGGGGAGTGTGTAGATGAGCACTTATACAGGGCTATGATTGGGTCTCTTATGTATCTTACAGCTAGCAGGCCTGATATCATGTTTGCTACATGTATTTGTGCAAGATATCAAGCCAACCCTAAGATGTCTCACTTAATCACTGTGAAAAGGATTTTAAGATACCTCAAAGGTGCTTCAACACTTGGTCTATGGTATCCAAAGAATCCAAATTTCAATCTGTATGCCTATACAGATAGTGATTATGGTGGTTGCAATATGACTGCAAAGTCTACATCTGGGGGATGTCAATTCCTTGGTGGAAGGGTGGTCTCATGGCAATGCAAGAAACAATCCTGTGTGTCTGCATCAACTGCTGAGGCTGAATACATTGCTGCTGCAAGCTGCTGTGCTCAAGTGCTTTGGATTCAAAATCAGATGCTGGACTATGGATTTAACTTCAAAGAGACTCCTATCCACATAGACAACAATAGTGCTATCTCTATCACTGAGAACCCTGTGCAGCACTCAAGGACCAAACACATCAACATCAGGTATCATTTAATAAGAGATAACTATGAAAAAGGATTAATTAAACTAGTCAAAGTTCATACAGATGAACAATATGCTGATCTGTTCACAAAAGCTTTTGATGAACAGAGATTTAAGTATCTGATATCAGCTATTGGGATGATTAACTTTGAGTAGACTTTTTATTAAAACTAATTCTAATTATTTCTTCTTAAAATATGTGTGTCCTAAGTTGTCTAGTTCATCACTTTCATAAGCTCATGTTTTCTTTGGATGTAAAATTCTTTTTGAAGACTTTCCTTAGATTCTTGAAAATTTTTGATACTTCGGAAGATAAAATTTTATCTTCGGAAGAAAAACATGTCTTCAAAATACATAACTGTCTAAGAGATTTTACCTTCGGAAGAAGTCAAATTCACTTCCGAAGCTTAAAATTCTTATCTCAGACACTTATTTATTTTTAAGAACCTTTTCCTTCCGAAGCAAAATTAACCTTCGGAAGCTTTGTTTATTTCTATACAAAGCATTCAAGGGTTTATTTCTCTTCCGAAGCATAAATCTTCAAGACTCTCAGAAAATCTTCCGAAGCCATTTTAGCTTCGGAAGCTTTTTCAATCAAAACTTCCGAAGACAAATAAACTTCGGAAGCTTTTCGAATTCCAAGAAAACTACTTTTTGAGCAAAAGTAAACTACCTTTTCAGAGGTGGGACCGACTTTCGGATTTCAAAGTTTATCCTCTTTCATTAACTTTGGTTCAAATCCCTTTTCATATAAATACCCAACGGTTCCCCCTCTTTCCCACTATCTTCCTCAATTCTACTGTTTCTCTAACCTAATTCTCTAAACCGCCTTTGCTTTCTACCTTTCTTCACCCTTAAGCTTCTAAAATGGCCAACCTTAACCGCAGAAACAACCCTGATTTCTCCATGCAACTACACAGGCAACATAATCAAGTTGCTCTGTTAAGCTCTGAGAAAGATGCAAGTTTCTCAGAGATTTGCCAATTCTTGACTCTGTCAAATTATTTCACCTCCCTGACCATTGATCCTACTCTATATGAGGATCACTTGCTTGAATTCTGGAAGACCTGCCAAGAGGTCATTATGGATGGGGAGAAGGCACTGTCTGCCACAGTGCAAGGGAGGACAATCTTCATCACTCCGGCCATCATTAACCAACATCTACAGCTGGATGATGAAGAAGGTGAGGTGTCCTTCCCAAAAGAAGCTGTTAATCATTCTTTTGAGCAGATGGGCTATGAGGGAGATTTCTCTGTAAAGACCTTTAGGAAAGGGAAGGTCTCATCCCAATGGAAATTCCTGCTCCATGTGGTTATCCACAGCTTGTCAAACAAGCATGGTGGATGGGACCAGATTCCTGAGGATCTCTCCTTTATAGTTCATGGAATGGTTCAGGGGGTCAAGTTCAGGTATTCACAATTTGTCTATACTAATTTACTTGCAAACTTAGACTCCTTAGAGTATTACATGTTTCCTAGATATGTTCAACACATTCTCAACTGTGAACTGGGCTCACAGTTGAGGGAAACAGGTAATATTCTTAAATTGGGACAGATGAAGCCCGGCATCTTTAAAATAATGAAGAAGCCAACTGTAGGCTTCTCTGGGGTAGAAACAGCCCTAGTCCCAAAATGTTAGAGCTCATTGCTCAAGGTGACAACCTAGCAACACAAGCTAGTGTTGAACCCACACCTCTTTTGTCCTTACCATTAAAAAGACCAGATATTACCCTCACCTACCAAAGAAAATCCAAACGAACCCCTGCTCAGGCTATTGAGTCTGTGCAGGCCCCCAAATACTCAACCTTACAGGAAGAAGTGGACACTAGAGCTCCCACTTCTCCTGAGGAGCAAACCACTCCCATTACTTCACCTATCAGGGCTGAGGTTCCTCAAGCTCACCCTGATGAGCTCAATAGCCCAACAACCTTAAGCTTTCACTCTGAGTCTCAACACTCAAGTGGACAACCTTCAGGGGACAGCTACCATCCCCAGCCTTTGGATCTCAACCAACCAATTCCCAACCTATCCTTTTAACTGATGAAGACTTAGGATTCAGTGAGTACCATGAGTCTCTCTTCTCCTCCCCTACTCAAAGAGAGATGAGTACCTCTGACTCTCCTCAGTCTATCCCCCATCAGTCACCTATCACTGAGGTGGACACTTCTGAACCTGTTCAGGATGTCCATATGGAAGAGGCTCTCACTTTTGAAAGTGATTACATCATTAAGACCTCAACCATGGCAACTCAGCCCATTGGCATCTCAACTGAGGCTGCCAGTGAGCAGAGGAAAACCAGCAGCCAAGAAACTCAAGCTGGTGGTGAGAGAGAGGACTTTGGTCCAATCATCTCATCCCCCAATGAATCTTTGATGAAGATGAGGGGAATTTGAGGCTAAAGGTGCAAAAACTGTCAAAAACATGCACCTACCTAGTCTCTAAGGTTAGTCACTTGGAATCTCAGGTGACTACCCTGCAAAACAGGGTCAATGATCAGCAACTCCAGATTTCATATCTGCAGGAAAAACTAGCTGGGAGACCTTTAAGGAGAGCTCAACCAGGAACACAAGAACCTGTGGAAGTGATTGACTTATCCTCCAGCTCACCTATGCAAGTGGGTGATGCTACCAAAAAGGGGGAGAAAGTTTTACAACCACAGAACCTGGGAGTTCTTCAGAGAGAATGGACATAGAGGACTCACCATCCTCACTTGCTGTTGTGCATTCTCAGCAACTTCCTCAAGTTCACATTAATGTGGACTCTATAGACTCTCTCATCAGGAGTCTCTTTGAGGAAGGCATACCAAGGGCTGTCTCATCTCCACCACTAGGAACTGGCAATCACATCATAAGGTGGAGGTATGATGATGACAGGAGAGCCCTCATACTTCAAAGAGTTCAAGGCCAACAAGAAGTTTTTCAATTCCAAAGCCTGAGCTTTTATGAAAGACTGGATTTAGTCAACTTGCCACTTGTCAATCCAAGCAATTCAAGACAAGCTGACAGGCTGGCTCAAAGAATCCAAGACAGGATCCTTGCAGAGTTTACTCTAAGAAGGAGACTTAGGGAATCAGGAAATGTCATCGGTCAACTGGATGTTGAGGTGGACCCTAAGATTAGTTTCATAGGGGAAACCTTGACTGAAGGCCCAGTGACAGAACCTGAGACCCCTGTCTCATCATCAACAACTGCTGCTGAGGTTCAAACTCCATCTGAGACACCTGCTGGTGAAGGTGTTTCTCAGCCTCTCTCTGGCCAGAGCATGGAAGCTACTCCAAGCAATGAAGGCCAAGCCTCAATCCACCCTGAGTCACAAAGGTCTGTTGGTGACAAAGGGAAAAGGATAATGACTCCTGAGGAAATTAAGGAGGAAGAGAGAGAGAGGAAAAGGAGACTAAGGGGAGAAAGTTCCATTGGGTCATCTAGCTTCATGCAAGCTGCAATCAGGGCTGCTCCCAGACCAAATACTCAAGATGATGAGTTAAGGGCAGTCAAGATTACTTACTTACAGACCAGGAACTATGACATTGATGAGATCATCTCCCTCCCCTTAGAAGAACTAAATGAACTGGCTGACAGAGAAGTGTCAAGAGAGTTGAAGGAGAAAGAAGATGCAATGATACTTCTCCAACTCAAAGAGGAGAAGAGACAGAAAA
This sequence comes from Flaveria ramosissima, assembly GCA_025215565.1. Taxonomy (NCBI): domain Eukaryota; kingdom Viridiplantae; phylum Streptophyta; class Magnoliopsida; order Asterales; family Asteraceae; genus Flaveria; species Flaveria ramosissima. The sequence goes on from CM046041.1 coordinate 67,093,121, forward strand.
GACTTTACAAGCATGCTCCTACTCTCTCACCAGTTCAAGAAAGTCCTGCACAGGAAGATGTGGCTCCACAAGAACCTCAGGTAGATAAAGAAGAAGATAGGATCAAGATGATCAACTACCTGAGTGCCACAGGCTTCTATCAGGCAGATGCACTTCTCCCTTTGTCCTATGACTTCATTGAGTTTGAGTATCTAAAGCAACTTGAGCTTGAGTTAGTCAAGGAAAGAAAGACAACTAAAAGGAAACTAAGGGAAGAAGCTGCAAAGTCAAGGGCCATCATTCAAAAGAATGCAAAGAAGTCTGCTGACAGACAAAGAATGGTGAGCTTCTTGAAGCTGTATTCCGGAAGGAGACTTGGCCCCATGTCTCTATCCACTATGGATGAGCATATTAGGGTGATCAAGCAGAAGATTAAAAGTGGAGAACTCATTGACTTGCACTCTCTTCCAAGTCAAGTCCCACCTGAAGTGGAGGTCAAGTTTGAACAACCAGAGACACCTCAACCAGCACCTCCAGCTGAGCCTCAGCAAGCTTCATCTTCTGATCCTAGGCAGGGTCAAACTCCCTCTCCTTCTGAACCTGTGAGGGAGGAACACCCAACTGAGAAAGACACAGATGATCAACATGGTGCTGCAGGCCAGTCTTCTCAGTTAAAGACATCCAAGAGGAAGAAGAGGATGGCTTCTAAACCAAAGACTAAGAAGAAGAAGCCAAAGTCATCTACCTCTGCACCTCAGGCTGAATCAGATCAACCTGAGGAAGTGCATGATGAGGCAGCCCAATCAACTCCTATTCAAGTGGCTCCTCTAACTAGTGAGACACCCATCTTGTCCTGGACTTACTCTACCAATCCAGAGAGATGGACTGTTATCAGAGATCAAGGTGTTGAGAATGTATACTCATGGCAAGACATAATCAACTTACCTCTGCATGATCTCTTTGAGATGAGAAGATACTATGAAAGTCTTGATGATCCTGACCATCTCATGAAGAAAGGAATGGTCCTGATTGTACTGAAGACTACCAACATTTGAAGATCTTCCAAGTGTTTTGGTAGCATCAGCCTAGGGGGAGTTTGTAAGGATTCCTGAAGTCTGATGCAACCCAAAACAGCCTAAGTGTCTCAGCAACATGCACTAAGTACTGAAGTGAAGAATGCTTCGGAAGTTTTACACAAAGCATTAGAAAATACTCTAAGTGTAAAATCTTCCGAAGCCAAGACCAATATCTTCCGAAGCCAAACATGAAGTCTTCCGAAGCTTCAGAGACAAAGTCTTCCGAAGCTTCATCCTATGAAGACAGATTTCTTCCGAAGACTTTTAGTACACATGCTTTATCTGATGTACTGTTCCATAAAGCACCTTTTCCGCTGCATCTCTGTAAAGTCACCAACTTACATAAGTTGGTGAAAAGGGCCTTGCTTTTGGTAACTGTACATTGAGGTCTTGAGTCTTCAACTTTCCACTTTATGTACTTTATCCTTTTTGTATTGTATAAGGATGTGAGCTATGGCATGTCATAGTCACAAGGTCAAAAGGCAGATATGCCTTTTGATCCTACAATTGATTTTGTTAGTGTCTAGTCAATTGTATCCAGCTGGCTTTCAAAGTATAGCCGGCTGTAGGTTGTAGTATAAGTATTTCAAGTTCTTGTATCTTTTCTTTATGCTTTGTAACACTTGTAAAAGAACTTGAGAAAGCAATATACTGCCTCCTTGAAACCCATATTCTCTTGTTCTGTCTCTTGCTTTACTTGTGTTCTTTGTATCACCTTTGGTTATCCAGTTCACTGTTTGATTAGAGCTTAGTTAATCTCCTCATTGTGTTGTTGTGTTGTAATTGTGCTTAAGCCCTTAAACGTTCCTGCAATTGGTATCAGAGCCTAGGGGGAGTTTGTAAGGATTCCTGAAGTCTGATGCAACCCAAAACAGCCTAAGTGTCTCAGCAACATGCACTAAGTACTAAAGTGAAGAATGCTTCGGAAGTTTTACACAAAGCATTAGAAAATACTCTAAGTGTAAAATCTTCCGAAGCCAAGACCAATATCTTCCGAAGCCAAACATGAAGTCTTCCGAAGCTTCAGAGACAAAGTCTTCCGAAGCTTCATCCTATGAAGACAGATTTCTTCCGAAGACTTTTAGTACACATGCTTTATCTGATGTACTGTTCCATAAAGCACCTTTTCCGCTGCATCTCTGTAAAGTCACCAACTTACATGAGTTGGTGAAAAGGGCCTTGCTTTTGGTAACTGTACATTGAGGTCTTGAGTCTTCAACTTTCCACTTTATGTACTTTATCCTTTTTGTATTGTATAAGGATGTGAGCTATGGCATGTCATAGTCACAAGGTCAAAAGGCAGATATGCCTTTTGATCCTACAATTAATATTGTTAGTGTCTAGTCAATTGTATCCAGCTGGCTTTCAAAGTATAGCTGGCTGTAGGTTGTAGTATAAGTATTTCAAGTTCTTGTATCTTTTCTTTATGCTTTGTAACACTTGTAAAAGAACTTGAGAAAGCAATATACTGCCTCCTTGAAACCCATATTCTCTTGTTCTGTCTCTTGCTTTACTTGTGTTCTTTGTATCACCTTTGGTTATCCAGTTCACTGTTTGATTAGAGCTTAGTTAATCTCCTCATTGTGTTGTTGTGTTGTAATTGTGCTTAAGCCCTTAAACGTTCCTGCAACAACCCGATGCACGTTTGGTTGAAACTAGCACTCAACATGAGGATGTTGAGGATGATCAAGGGGTTGATCAATACACACACGACGTTCGCAGAAGTGGTAGAACTAGTAATCCACCTGAAAGATACGGATTTTTCATGGATGGATGCTATGTGGTAGATTCAGATGAACCAACCACATACCATGATGCAGTGTCCAATTTGGATTGTGACAAATAGCTTGAGGCCATGAACGTTGAAATGCAATCCATGTATGACAATCAAGTTTGGGAACTTGTTGTACTACCTCTTAATTCCAAGGTAGTTGGAAGTAAGTGGGTTTTCAAGAAGAAAACCGATATGCATGGAAACTTGGATACTTATAAAGCTAGACTTGTAGCAAAGGGTTTCACTCAAACTCAAGGGGTTGATTATGATGAAACCTTCTCACCTGTTGCGATGCTAAAGTCTATAAGGATATTGTTTGCCATAGCTGCTCATTATGATTATGAGATTTAGCAAATGGATGTCAAAACGGCTTTCCTAAATGGATATCTTGAGGAAGAGGTCTATATGGTTCAGCCTGAAGGTTTTGTCGATCCAAAACATCCTAATAAAGTATGCAAGTTAAAGAAATCAATCTATGGATTGAAACAAGCATCTAGAAGCTGGAATCATCGTTTTGATGAGGAGGTAAAGAAATTTGGCATCATCAAAAACGCTGATGAGGCTTGTGTGTATAAGAAGGCTAGTGGGAGCACAATAACTTTCCTAGTATTGTATGTTGATGACATACTACTATTTGAAAATGACATTCCAACCTTGGAAGGCGTAAAAACCTGGCTTGGAAGTTGTTTTTCCATCAAGGATCTTGGTGAAGCCGCCTAAATTCTGGGAATAAAGATCTACAGGGATAGATCAAGGCGGTTGATTGGTTTGAATCAAAGTGCATACATTGATAAGATCTTGAAAAGGTTCAAGATGGAGAATTCTAAGAAAGGTACCGTACCTATTCAAAGAGGAACGATATTGAGTACGACTCAATGTCCTAGCTCAAGGGATGAGCAAGATAAAATGAAGGCAATCCCATATGCATCTGCTATTGGATCCATCATGTATGCAATGATATGCACTCGACCAGACGTGTCATGCGCCTTAAGCATGACAAGTCGTTACCAGCAAAATCCTGGAAACAGTCATTGGATGGCTGTTAAGAACATACTTAAGTACCTAAGGAGGACAAGAGATATGTTCCTAATCTATGGATCTGGTGATAAGGAACTCGTTGTAAAAGGTTACACGGATGCGAGTTTCCAAACCGATCATGATGATTCTCGGTCACAATCGGGATATATTTTCATTCTGAATGGAGGAGCGATCTCTTGGAAGAGCTCCAAGCAGGATGTGCTGGCTCTATCAACTACAGAATCAGAATACGTCGCCGCCTCATTGGTAGCTCAAGATGCTGCATGGTTGAAGAAATTCATTGCCGATCTAGGGGTTGTCCCTTCCATTTAGGACCCCCTAGAGATCTTTTGTGATAACGAGGGTGCGATTGCTCAAATCAAGGAACGTCGTGCTCATCAAAAGACTAGGCACATTGAGCGGAGATTCAACTACATACGAGATGAAGTTGAAAAGGGAAAAATATGTATTCGCAAAGTTTACACGGATCTAATCATTGCGGATCCTCTCACGAAGCTCCTTGAAAAGGCAAAGCATGAAGGTCATACTTGTGCCATGGGACTTCAATATTCTAGTGATTGGATTTGATCTGTAAATTTAGTATTTGGATATGTGGAACTCTTTATTATTTGAATAAAATTATTTGGTTACAATGTTTCAATTAATGTTCCAATTTAGCATGTTTAATCAATGAGTAAATTGTTTACTCTAAATGTCCGTAGTCGTTCATACTTGTGGGAACAAGTGTGAGGGTAAGATTATTATGAACTTGGATTGGTTGATATTCATAAAGATGAATATAGAGCAATGGGTTGCTACCAAAGTTCATAGATATTTGTGGGATACAAATATTTGACTAACCCGCATCTCAAATTTTACTACATGGAATCTTATTGATTGATCATAAGTAAATTTGAGTAAAGGCGAATATCATTTGGTATCCTCCGACCTGAGATACATATTGGGTTTTGATATTCACCAAGTATTATACCTTGAGCTAATTCTTCACTGTCCTGAAATAGTGGACAACACATAAGGGTATGTTCAGGCATGACACGAGGTGTTTGTGAGAAACGTATGTAGTCAAGATGGAATTTGTTCCTCTTATTCGTTGAGAGTTAGATGTCTAAGGCCTGATTATGTTAAATCAACAAGGAATGATCATTTTGTGTCCTCGGATTTAACATGACATCTGTAACAAAAGGATAGATGATTAATTCACCTAAATCATTTCAAGTAGGGTACTTAAAAGGGATGATGTTATTGAATGGCTATAAGTCATGCATATTAAGGGTAGTAAACCGTTGTTAGGCGGTATTTACTGCTTGCATCAATCTTCTATGAATCTTGGGCAAGTGGGAGATTGTAGGATTCTATGTGCCCAAGACACTTAGAATATTGATGTGGTTAGTACGTTATGATCCAAGTCGGGTTATACCCAATGACAAGCTTAGCAAACACCAATTAATATTTAATTGATGATATGATCATGCAATTAAATATTTGCACTAAATTTAGAAAATGGGTTTTCTAAATAAGTTGCATATGAGATGGAACAAATTATAAGGATAATTTGTCAATGAGTTTATTGTTGTTTTTGTCATTTAAAAGGGTTTAATAACATTAACAACACAGTTAACTTTAAATTGAAATGTTTAATTAAAGAAGACATATGTATTAAGTCTTGTAGATGTATTAATAGTGTGTGTGTGTGTGTTTTGATTTAAGAGGGAAACCTCCTTTTGTTTTGAAATTTCGGCCACCCCCCTTAAGTTGATTGGTCCCTTTGTTGTCTTGAGAACACACATCTTTAACTAGTCAAGCACTCCTCATTTGAAACTCTCAATACATGCAAACACAAAACAAAACTCTCTCTCTTTTTCTCTCTTGAACCCACGGATTCAGCAGCAAAATAGGAGGTTTTGAGTTGTGCTTGGTGGTGTATCTTCCTAACAAGAAGGTGTTTTGCAAGGAGGCTTGGGGTATACAAGCTTGAGGACTCCTTCCTTGGAGTTTTGGCCGAATTTTCAGCATCCTCATCTCCTTCTTGGTCGTTTTCTTGCTGCTGAAAGAGGTAGTAATCACAGCTCATTGTGGCTGTGATTTTATGTAGATATACATATGTTCATAGCTTGTTTATTCACATATTATGATCCTTTGATTATGGGTTTGTTTTATACATATAAATGTCAACATAAGGACATGATTTTCAGCTTATAAACAAAGTTATAATGCTAATCTTCCGCTGCGTTTTTTTTGTGTAAGTTTAAATGGTTAAACTACGGTTTTGGTGTTCTAACAAACCCATCAAGTTCTTCTAAGTCTTGTTGGCAGATATTTGCTGAAGTTAGAGAGCTTCCCAGATAGGCTTGAAAACTGGAACTAAACGCTGCAAAGGCTGCTCTTTGTTCTTCAGAGTCCAATATCACAGTTATTGGTTCTGACTGATTGGCTGAATGTGAAGACTTAGCAGTTGCTGCAGTTGTATCTTGTCTATCTACAGTTCTTCCTTTATTCTTTTGATTCTTATCTTGAGATGATTTCTTTGAGGGTTTTGAAGCATAAAAGCTAACTTCCTCCTCCTCATCACTCCTAGCACAAGAGTTATCACTTTCATTGTTTGAAATAAATGCACTTCCAACATTATTTGTTTCTTTGAAGTGATAGGGTGAGACATGAGTTCTCACACCGTTGTTTTCTTGATTTTTCGTCCATTTCAAGAGCTTCCACTTTTGCAACCAGAGTATCTATACCAGTTGATTTCAGATCTATAGTGTTCTTGAACATGGATACAGTATGCTTCCAACTATCTGGCAAAGTGTGGAGCATTTTCTTCTTTAATTCCTCACTTGTATACTTCAACTCCAGAATATTCATCTCAGTGACCAACTACATGAATCTATGGAGTTGTTGAGGAATTGATTCACCCTCAATATAATGAAATGTTTCATATTGCGACCTGAGGGTGTCTCTCCTTATGCTTCTTATCTCATCACTCCCTTCGCAGAGAGTGTGAAGTATCTTCCATAAGGAGTGTGCTGTTTTATAGTTCTCACACCTGATCAATATCTCTTCAGGTAAAACCATACTAAGCAAACTGTATGCTTTTATATCAACTTTAACCTTTTTGACATCATCAGGTGGTAGATCTTTGGTACTGATTGGTTGATTTTTGTCATTATAATCTGGCCCAAGAATGGGTGGATTATATGGACCTTCAGTAATGGATACCCATAAGTCAGAATCAGTATAGTTTACATGATGCCTAAACTTGATTTTCCATGACTTGAAGTCTGCTTTTGTTTTCAACTTCGGAGGTTGGTAAGATGATCCACCGAAGTTGCTCATGATGTTAATTGATGAGAATAATTAACAAGATCTGCTATTCAATTGATTTGAATATAGAAACAAGTTAATTAAAATGATTGCAGTTAAACGACAGTCGAAGATCTAATGAGAAAGAACACACAAATCTACGAAATAAAACTCAATTAAACACAACTAACACTGATAGATCAATCGATCTAAATCAATGAGCACTTGGCTCTGATACCACCTGTGAATCCAAGGATCGTCAACAGGAATTATCAGTGTCGGTTGATGTCAAGTCAACGTTTGCGGAATCAACGTTGATTTGGTTTAATTGTTTTAAATATTTTTAAATATCAATAAATGATCAAGAACACACGTAACAAAACACAATTAATGATTAATCAGTACTTCATTAGAACATGTTAATGATTACAAATATAATGAATGAATGATATTAAAGTATGCTATGATGTGACGGCTACTAGGGTTTGATTGAGAGACTTTGAAGTGATTGTCGTATTGCTGTTGCTGTTGTCGATCAATCAATCGTCTAACACAATCGTCTTTGAATCGAAACCTAGGATCCATATATATAGACAGTGATGTTTCAGTTATAGGAAATACCGGATCTCTTGGGATTTGATTTGTTGCAGTTAAGGAATCATCGAATTTATCGGGATTCACATAACTGCCTTGTTGAGTTGTTGACTTGTAACACTTGTATTATACAAGTGTTTGGGCTCCGCATGAACAGTGTCTTCAGTAGGAATTTGTTCTTCCGTAGATGATGTGTTCTTCCGTAGATGATTTGTTCTTCCGTAGAAGTATTGTTCTTCCGAAGGAGTCTTGTTCTTCCGAATGAAACTTGTTCTTCCGAATGAAACTTCTTTTCTGGTTGTTCATCCGCAGAAGATCTTCGGATGTAAGATTACTTGTAAGAAATAAATCTACGGAAGAACAAAATGTTCATCCGTAGATGTTTCTTACACTTGGTCAATTTCATAAATTGACCGAGTATAATGTTTATACCTGCAACCATACATAAATCAACGCACACATAAATGGGTTAACCTATATATTTAATGCATACACAATAATGAATTACAAATATTCATTACAGATATTAATGTAGGATTCTATGTGCCCAAGACACTTAGAATATTGATGTGGTTAGTACGTTATGATCCAAGTCGGGTTATACCCAATAACAAGCTTTGCAATCACCGACAATTATTCAATTGATGATATGATCATGCAATTAAATAATAACACCAAATTTAGAAAATGGGTTTTCTAAATAAGTTGCATATGAGATTAAACAATTTATATGGATATTTTGTTTATTGATGTTGTTTGTAATGTTATTTAAGTTATTTAAATAACATCAAATAATTAGTGAGTGTGTATGTGTTATTCTAATAAAAGGTTTATTGAATGAACAACTTTTAAAATGACTTGTTAATGTGTTATATTTCATTTAGATTTTGGGGGGAAAACCCCATGTTTTTTAAAAGGATTCGGCCGCCCCTAAGGGGCCTTTGGCCTTCTTTTACTTGTCTTGGAAAAACTCATTTGACACATTCATTCACTCCATCTCATCTCTCTCTCACACATGCAATAGAACAACACAAGAAAAAGGGTTTTCTTGTTCTTGTTGAAGAAGAACACAGCTGAAAGGATTTTCAGAAGGGTTACCCTTCGTTTTGGTGTTCAATCCTAGCATCTAAGGTGTTTTGTGATAGTGCTTGGGGTATACTAGCTTGAGGGGTCCTTCCTTGGAGCCTTGGCCGAATTTCTAGCATCTAATCACCCTACTTTGGTCGACATTTCAGCTGGAGAAAGATAGTTAATCACAGCTCTATGTAGCTGTGATTTTATGTACTCTTTCATTATGTTCATAGCTTGTTTATTCACATAAAAGATCCCCTTTGTTCTTGGGTTTGTTTACACTTTAAAACATCAAATAGAACATGATATTTTCAGCTTACAAACAATGTAATAATGTTAAACTTCTGCTGCGTTTTACAAAGTTTAAGTGGTTAAACTATGTCTTGTGTTCAAACAAACCCTTCAATGGCATCTAGAGCCGGTTATGTGGATAGCATGCTTGTTTGTATCCTTTTTAATTTGTTTTATGGGATTTTATAATCCTTTTAAGGGCTGAAATGTTCTTGTATGTTGAATACCCAAGCTTTCAAGGTTATATTACACATGCTTGTGATTAAACCTTGAAAGATATGTATGTTGATATGTTGTGTTGTTTGGACAACATCTAAACCCGAAATTTTCAGTTTATGTTGGCTGAAAATTCGTGGGTTTTGAGGGGATTCATAGTTATGTTTTGGTTGATATGATGTATGTTCATATTGGTGCATAACCTAGCTTAGACCTTGTGTTGTTTTGGTTTGGATTGAATGTATTTATTTAATTGTATTCATTCAATGGGGTTGTATATTAATTTGTGCTTTGTTTAAAATGTATTTTGTCTATTTATTCATTGGGATGTAATAATAGATTAGGAGTAATTTCTTTTACTAGAAAATATGTATTAGGATATATATTTTGTAAAAGAAGATGCTCGGGAAGGAAGCACAAGAAGAAGACACAAAAGAAGGACTTGAAGCATATGGATGCAAGTTCAAGTGGGAGTCTATGTTGATCTCATTTTTGAGTTCTATTCAACCCTTAAGAAAGACCAAATGACCACACTTGTGATGGCAAACAAGTGTGGTCACAATAGTTGCTATGGTTATGCATATTATGGTTGTTTATATTATGCTTGTTTGATTGTGGTTTTATGAATGATTGTATGATATTTGGATATGATAAACAATCTCAATATAAATGATCTTAACAAGCTAATACAAAATGGTTCTTAATCACTAAGTGTTAATAAATGGTTATTAAAAGGATTAATGATTTTATAATAAAATGGGTTTTATTAAAAGGACCATAGGGTATCTTGTATTTGAAAGCATGAAAATACAAGTACATAGAGTTTTCTAACTAGAATTATGAAATCTCTAAACTTTTGATAAACAAGTTTAACACCGTCCTTTTGCACAACCCTTGAGTCATTTGGAAACTCTTAATGGGATAAACGTCACCTAACCATTTAGAGGGAACTTGTGATTTAAGGTGGGGATACCACATTGGTGGGATAAAGGTCACCTAACCACTTATGTGGGTAAACTCACACGTGTGTGCAAGTAGGATAACTTGATTTGCAAACCATGTTAAATGGATCACCTAAATATGGTTTCCAAATGGTGTTGATGGGATTAACATGCCGACTTTACATATGATGTTTAAAGTCGATCCCATACCTCTAGAAGTTGCAAATGGTTGCAACCGTCAATCGTTGACCACCTTATTAATTTAAATCGTGGGATAAAGGTTACCTAACCACAATTTAAATGTAATGTCGGGTTCTATATTTTAATATAAAAAAATGACCTTAAAAGACATTAATTATTAAAATAGCAATATCAAAAATACTAAATAGATCTGTTAAATTTTGTAGATGGCCACCAATAATGACAATCATGATAACTCATCTGCGTCCAACCAATCATTACGAGCGATCCTCCAAAAGGAACGTCTAAATCATAATAATTTCATTGATTGGTATCAAAACTTGAGAATCGTTCTCAAGCAAGAGAGACGATCATATGTTTTAGACGACCCTATCCCCGATCAACCTACTGAGGATGATGAGGAGGCCTTCAACGATTGGCTGAAGTACACTAAGGACTCCGTCCAAGTTTCTTGTCTCATGCTAGCGAGCATGACTCCGGATCTCCAAAAGGAGTATGAACATCACGGAGCTTATGAGATGATAACCCAGCTGAAGGAAACGTTCCAACAGCAAGCAAGGGTTGAGCGCTTCGAAACGGTTCGAGCACTCCATGCATGTGTATGGACAACAACCAATCTGTTTCATCTTATGTACTTAAGATGAAAAGTCATATTGACCGCCTCGAGAGGCTTAATTGTCCCATCTCGAAGGAATTGGCCACGGATTTGATCCTCAATGGCCTTACCAAGAAGTTCGAGACATTTGTGTTGAATTACAACATGAATGCATGGGACAAGAGCATTGGTGAGCTTCACTCAATGCTTAAAACGGCCGAGGCGGCCATGGGTAAAAGGGTTTTACCCGTTCTCACCATCAATGAAAGTGGGAACAAGAAAAGGCCTCATCCCGCACCCAAGGCAAAAGTTGCCAAGGGTAAAGGACCCGTATGGGGAAAAGGGAAAGGAGTGGCAAGGGTGCCACCCAAACCATAAGAGAAGAAGCAAAAGGTTGCTACTAATGACCCATGCTTCAAGTGTGGGGAGATTGGACATTGGGCAAGGAATTGTCCTGTCCATCTCCAAGAGTTGAAAGCCAAGAGGGATGCCGGGCAGACCTCAGGTACAATATACATGATTCATATTTATCTTAATGTTACATCTTCTAACACATGGGTATTGGATACCGGATATGGAACTCATATTTTGCAATTTGTTGCAGGGGTTCACAAGAAGTAGGGACTTCAATCAAGGGGATGTTAGTCTCTTCATGGGCAATGGAACCAAAGTCCAAGTTGAAGCTCGTGGGGACTACATCCTAAAACTTCCAAGTGGCTTGGATGTTATTTTGAAGAATGTTTTGTATGCTCCTAGTCTGACTAGGAACATTATTTCTGTATCCCAATTAAGACTTTATGATTATGTATTATCTTTTGTTGAAAATGATATTCATGTTTCTTTAAATGATATGTTCTATTTTAAAGCTATTCCCATTAATGGTATTTATGAATTGGTTCATGGAAATAATTTAAATAGTTCATTGTACCAAACTAGCACCAACAAACTCAAGTTGGATTTGAGTGATACCTATCTTTGGCATTGTCGTCTTGGTCATATAAACAAGAAAAGAATTCAAACACTCTAAAAGAATGGTCTTTTAAAAACAAGTGAATGTGATTCATTTGATGTGTGTGAATCTTGTTTACAAGGAAAAATGACTAAGGCACCCTTTAGTGGGACTAACGAAAGGGCAAAAGATTTATTAGGAATCATACATTCGGATGTATGTGGTCCTTTTAAGCCAATGACTAGGAATGGTGAAAGATACTTCATTACCTTTACCGACGATTATAGTCGCTATGGGTATGTGTACTTATTAAGACACAAAGATGAAGCTTTTGAAATGTTCAAAATCTTCAAGAATGAAGTAGAAAATCAACTCAACAAGTCGATTAAAGTTCTCCGCACCGATAGAGGAGGTGAATACCTAAGTGATGCTTTTCAAGATCATCTTAGGAGTTGTGGGATTGTCTCACAACTCACTCCACCTGGAACACCACAACATAATGGTGTGTCTGGAGGAGGAATCGAACCTTATTGGATATGGTCCGATCTATGATGGCTAGAAGCACATTACCTCTATCATTTTGGGGTTTCGCTTTGCTCTCCGCGGCCCGTATTTTAAATATGGCCCCAACCAAAAAGGTGGAAAGGACACCTTTTGAGATATGGCATGGAAGAGTTCCATCCCTATCATACTTCAGAATCTGGGGTTGTGAGGCTTACGTTAAGACTCCCACCCCAAACAAATTGGAAGTCCGATCCACCAAGTGTATCTTTACTGGATATCCTAGAGATTCTATGGAATATTATTTCTATGATCCATTGTAACAAAAGGTGTTTGTTGCCAGAAAGGGTGAGTTCTTAGAAGCAAAGTTCCTTATGGAAGGAACTAGCAGTAGAACAGTGGATCTTGAGGAGGATCAAGAACCACAACCTGATGCACGTTTGGTTGAAACTAGCACTCAACATGAGGATGTTGAGGATGATCAAATGGTTGATCAATACACACAAAACGTTCGCAGAAGTGCTAGAACCAGTAATCCATCTGAAAGATACGGATTTTTCATGGATGGATGCTATGTGGTAGATTCAGATGAACCAACCACATACCATGATGCAGTGTCCAATTTGGATTGTGACAAATGGCTTGAGGCCATGAACGTTGAGATGCAATCCATGTATGACAATCAAGTTTGGGAACTTGTTGTACCACCTCTTAACTCCAAGATAGTTGGAAGTAAATGGGTTTTCAAGAAGAAAACTGATATGCATGGAAACCTGGATACTTATAAAGCTAGACTTGTAGCAAAGGGTTTCACTCAAACTCAAGGGTTGATTATGATGAAACTTTCTCACCTGTTGCGATGCTAAAGTCTATAAGGATATTGTTTGCCATAGCTGCTCATTATGATTATGAGATTTGGCAAATGGATGTCAAAACGGCTTTCCTAAATGGACATCTTGAGGAAGATGTCTATATGGTTCAGCCTGAAGGTTTTGTCGATCCAAAACATCCTAATAAAGTATGCAAGTTAAAGAAATCAATCTATGGATTGAAACAAGCGTCGAGAAGTTGGAATCATCGTTTTGATGAGGAGGTAAAGAAATTTGGCTTCATCAAAAACGCTGATGAGGCTTGTGTGTATAAGAAGGCTAGTGGGAGCACAATAACATTCCTAGTATTGTATGTTAATGACATACTACTATTTGGAAATGACATTCCAACCTTGGAAGGTGTAAAAACCTGGCTTGGAAGTTGTTTTTCCATTAAGGATCTTGGAGAAGCCGCCTATATTCTGGGAATAAAGATCTATAGGGATAGATGAAGGCGGTTGATTGGTTTGAATCAAAGTGCATACATTGATAAGATCTTGAAAAGGTTCAAGATGGAGAACTCTAAGAAAGGTACCGTACCTATTCAAAGAGGAACGATATTGAGTACGACTCAATGTCCTAGCTCAAAGGATGAGCAAGATAAAATGAAGGCAGTCCCATACGCATCTGCTATTGGATCCATCATGTATGCAATGATATGCACTCGACCGGACGTGTCATGCGCCTTAAGCATGACAAGTCGTTACCAGCAAAATCCTGGAAACAGTCATTGGATGGCTGTTAAGAACATACTTAAGTACCTAAGGAGGACAAGAGATATGTTCCTAATCAATGGATCTGGTGATGAGGAACTCATTGTAAAAGGTTACACGGATGCCAGTTTCCAAACCGATCATGATGATTCTCGGTCACAATCGGGATATATTTTCATTCTGAATGGAGGAGCGGTCTCATGGAAGAGCTCCAAACAGGATGTGGTGGCTCTATCAACTATAAAATCAGAATACGTCGCCGCCTCATTGGCAGCTCAAGAAGCTGCATGGTTGAAGAAATTCATTGCCGATCTGGGGGTTGTCCCTTCCATTCGGGACCCCCTGGAGATCTTTTGTGATAACGAGGGTGCGATTGCTCAAATCAAGGAACCTCGTGCTCATCAAAAGACTAGGCACATTGAGCGGAGATTCAACTACATACGAGATGAAGTTGAAAAAGGAAAGATATGTATTCGCAAAGTTCACACGGATCAGAACATTGCGGATCCTCTCACGAAGCTCCTTGAAAAGGCAAAGCATGAAGGTCATACTTGTGCCATGGGACTTCGATATTCTAGTGATTGGATTTGATCTGTAAATTTTGTATTTGGATATATGGAACTCTTTATTATTTGAATAAAATTATTTGGTTATAATGTTTCAATTAATGTTCCAATTTAGCATGTTTAATCCATGAGTAAATTGTTTACTCTAAATGTCCGTAGTCGTTCATACTTGTGGGAACAAGTGTGAGGGTAAGATTATTATGAACTTGGATTGGTTGATATTCATAAGGATGAAAATAAAGCAATGTGTTGCTACGAAGGTTCATAGATATTTGTGGGATACAAATATTGGACTAACCCCCATCTCAAATTTTACTACATGGAATCTTATTGATTGATCATAAGTAAATTTGAGTAAAGGCGAATATCATTTGGTATCCTCCGACCTGAGATACATATTGGTTTTTGATATTCACCAAGTATTATACCTTGAGCTTATTCTTCACTATCCTGAAATAGTCGACAGTACATAAGGGTATATTCAGGTATGACACGAGGTGTTTGTGAGAAACGTATGTAGTCAAGATGGAATTTGTTCCTCTTATTCGTTGAGAGCAAGATGTCTAAGGCCTGATTAAGTTAAATCAACAAGGAATGATCATTCTATGTCCTTGGATTTAACATGACATCTGTAACAAAAGGATAGATGATTAATTCACCTAAATCATTTCAAGTAGGATACTTGAATGGGATGATGTTATTGAATGGCTATAAGTCATGCGTATTAAGGGTAGTAAACCGTTGTTAGGCGGTATTTACTGCTTGCATCAATCTTCTATGAATCTTGGGCAAGTGGGAGATTGTAGGATTCTATGTGCCCAAGACACTTAGAATATTGATGTGGTTAGTATGTTATGATCCAAGTCGGGTTATACCCAATAACAAGCTTTGCAATCACCGACAATTATTCAATTGATGATATGATCATGCAATTAAATAATAACACCAAATTTAGAAAATGGGTTTTCTAAATAAGTTGCATATGAGATTAAACAATTTATATGGATATTTTTTTTATTGATGTTGTTTGTAATGTTATTTAAGTTAGTTAAATTACATCAAATAATTAGTGAGTGTGTATGTGTTATTCTAATAAAAGGTTTATTGAATGAACAACTTTTAAAATGACTTGTTAATGTGTTATATTTCATTTAGATTTTGGGGGAAAACCCCATGTTTTTTAAAAGGATTCGGCCACCCCTAAGGGGCCTTTGGCCTTCTTTTACTTGTCTTGGAAAAACTCATTTGACACATTCATTCACTCCATCTCATCTCTCTCTCACACATGCAATAGAACAACACAAGAAAAAGGGTTTTCTTGTTCTTGTTGAAGAAGAACTCGGCTGCAAGGATTTTTAGAAGGGTTACCCTTCGTTTTGGTGTTCAATCCTAGCATCTAAGGTGTTTTGTGATAGTGCTTGGGGTATACTAGCTTGAGGGGTCCTTCCTTGGAGCCTTGGCCGAATTTCTAGCATCTAATCACCCTACTTTGGTCGACATTTCAGCTGGAGAAAGGTAGTTAATCACAGCTCTATGTAGCTGTGATTTTATGTACTCTTTCATTATGTTCATAGCTTGTTTATTCACATAAAAGATCCCTTTGTTCTTAGGTTTGTTTACACTTTAAAACATCAAATAGAACATGATATTTTCAGCTTACAAACAATGTAATAATGTTAAACTTCCGCTGCGTTTTACAAAGTTTAAGTGGTTAAACTATGTCTTGTGTTCAAACAAACCCTTCAGTTAATTCAAGTACTAAGCCTATACATAATGAACTAGATCTACTGATTCTAGACCTAACAAAGGGTTCCAGTCCAAGTAGCTACGTGCCATCAGGTATTTTCTATAATGTTAACCGATATTATGTGCGCATGCTATTTGATTTATGTGCTTTTGGTAGATTCGGATACTAATGTAGTCGGGATAGGAAATGCTTGGGGTATGAAGAGTAAAGTAAGTGGCTAATCACAACTGGCCACTTTAATTAGGGACCTACTTTACTTGACATAATCCGAGCTATTACCTTGAATGACCATGTTGGTGTTTGAATCTTATAGTGTGTGTAGAGGATGTCGGGAGGTAGATCTTCGAAGGCTTCTCGAGGTGGAGGTCGTGGTGGACGTGGTGCTGGACCACGGGTCACTAGAAGCAGAGCTAAGACCGGTGAAATGGCTCATGAAAAGCTCAACACCCATCACCAGGAAGGCGGTGACGAGAGTGCTAATCTGAGAGCCTTAGTGAAGGAGGCTGTTGTTGAGGAAGTTCACCAGGTCATGCAGACGATTCTGCCGTTTGTCGTGACCGAAGTAATTAGAGCTGTGAGGGAGGATGAGAAGAAGGAAAAGAATAGGACCACTGAGAAGGGAAATGACAGGAGAGGAGAAATGGAGCAACCGGAGACTGAGACGGTTGTCTCGAGTGATGAGGAGGAGGAAGAAGATGTGCAAGAAACAGCTTTGGGTTGCAATTATGGAGCCTTTCGAAGGTGTAAGCCCTTAACTTTTGATGGATATGGCAACGCTGCTGCTGCCCACCGATGGGTGACAAAGTTGGAGGCTGTGTTGGAGATCAGCGAATGCAGAAAGCATCAAAAGGTGAAATTTGCCACTCACTCATTCTTGGACTCGGTTTTATGCTGTTGGGACAATATTGTTCAGGCCGAGTGTAATGCCTGGAAATTTAAAAAAAAAGGAAGAAATCCAATTTAACCCAAGTTGAAGGGACTAAATGTGTAAAAAGGAAAAAATAATATAATATTTGATACAAAAGCAACATGGCCGCCCACTCCATGTTACATTACCTTTTGTATACGGTTTTTATACAGAGAGAAAAAGCAGAATTCTCTCGGGTTCTAGAGAGAGGAAGAAGAATAATTCAGAATTAAAGTTTGTTTTTAGTATTTTGAAGTGTTTTGACTGATTTTCAGTCTCGAGTATGTGTTTATGTGGGTTTTATGTGTACGGTTGTGTGTTTTTGGGTTGTTTAGGTGTTTGAACACATTGAGCATTCGGGTTTGAAGAAGTCATACACAAAAGTTGCAAGAGGTGATCTAGATCCCCGTTTTTACATGTTTTAACTTGTTTTGGGGCTGGAAATACATATTGTAACATTTTTATTATGTTGGGTGTGTCTACCCGTATGTATTTGTGTGTGTATTGTGGGTGGGTGTATGTTGGGTGTAATTTTTGTTATATTCATGTTGCATGCATGTTATGTTGTTTAGTATGTTAGAAACTAGGCTAAGAACATGTTAAATTGGATTTGGGACAGAAAAATGATGTTAGATACAAAGTTAGTTGTTCATGCGCCCAAATAGTACCCATGCGCCTGGAAAGGTGCCAAAATGCCTAAGTATTTGCCCATGCGCCCAACTACCTGAATGCCCAAGTGCCCATGCACCTAAGTCAGGCTCATGCGCCTAAGTTTTCCCCCAGCTGCCTAAGTTGCCCATGCGCCTAAGGGTTCATGCACCCGTATAGTGTTCATGCGCCCAGAACTTTACCATGCGCCTAAGTGTTCCATGCGCCTGAGAGGTCATGCGCCCGTATAGTAGCCATGCGCCTGCATAGTGCCCATGCGCGTAAACACTTAGAATATATTCTGAATTTTTGAGAAAAGGGGAATTTTAGGCTATGATTAGTGATGTTCCTGGGGATGAGGTATGATGATGCATGATGTTTTATGTTGATGTGTGTTGATGTTATATATGTTTATGCTCTGTTTCTTTATATTCCTTATTACGTGGCTTTACGTGGTGTGATTATGTTAATGAACGTAAAGTATTATATTAACAAAGTGAAAAAATTAAGATAATGAAAGTGGAACGTAAAGAATGAATGAAAACTCTTGCAAGCAAATGTAAGGAGCTTCACACCTAATGGAGGTTGTTAGCTCAACTATGTGCGGTTTAGCTAACCCAGTAGGATGGCCATAGGGGTCTAATCTTTGTGATTGACAAAATGTATGGGACCCTTGTTGCTTTCCCTAGGTACTGGAGTCAGCTTTGTGCACAATGTTCGAGGTCTATTCATAGACCTCAGGCCCAGTAACAAACTTCGTGTACAATGTTCGGGGTATAACACATGGCATTGGTCCAGAATGTAACTAAAGATAATGACGAATGTACGGAATGTACGACATGAAAGAGTATGAAAGAGAATGAATGAATGATAACGAATGACATACGATAATGAATGATGTTGAAAGATAATAATAAATATTATCTAAGTGTACGTACGATGTGTGATCACGTATGAAAGTATATAAAAGGTTTTGAATGAAAGTAAAGTATTTTATAAAACTAGAACTCAATCAGCAACGCTGACTTTTATTTATATTCCAATTGGCTGGTAAGAGTTGTTGAGGATGGCATGGGTGCAGCTACTTGGCAAGTTTTAAATGGAATCCATTTTATTTTATGATAATGTATTTGCGTTGTAATGCAATCAAACTATATTTTGTAACGATTAACAACGTTGTATTATTTGGCAAAAGCGATTATTAATATATGAAATGGTTTAAGTTAAATGATTCTGCTGTGTTATTTAAATTAAGTTTATAAATTTATAAGTGTGATGTGCAATGATTGTCCAACTGTAAGCGTTCCAAAAACATGGCTTTACACCGAGGGCAGGAAGGCTATCAGAAAAATGAAGTGGAGTGAGCTGAAGAGGTTGGTGATGAAGGAGTTTTGTCCTCACCGGGAGCGTGACAAAGTTGAGAGAGAGTTCTTGCAACTGGAGACGGGAACCATGACACACCAGCATTACACCACTAAGTTCAATGAGATGGCAAGGCTTGTGTCGGAACAGGTGACACCTGTGTCACAAAGTATAAAGAGTTATATCCAAGGCTTGCCGGTCGATATCCGCAGGCACATGATCGCCGCCCGGCCAAAAACTTTTAGGTCGGTGGGTGATCTAGCAAGGAGGTTGTATGATGAGCGGGAGGTGGTAGTGGTTGAGGTGAGTAAGAAGGGTGGCAATGACAAGAACTAGAATAGGAAGCGGTTTGGACATGGTGGTGTCCCTCCAAGCAACAAGGGTGCACGTGTGGATGACCAACATGTAACTACACCCGGTGTGGGGATTAAAAGGTGTGGTAAATGCGGAAAGGAGCATACTAGAGAGTGTAGGTGGGGATTGAACGTTTGCTTCAAATGTGGGAAGCCCGGTCTTATGGCGAGAGAGTGTATGGTGGTAAGATGTTATAACTATGGTGGAGAGGGTCACTTGAGCAGGGACTGCAAGTAGCCGAGGGCTGAGAGTTTCGAAGCAAAGAAGACTACCAGAAACTAAGGGCAGAAGGCGAGCGCCAAAGCATTCACGATAACCCAGGATGAGGCTAGGACGGACCTTGATGTTATGTCAGGTACGTTTCAAGAAAACCAAACTCTTGCTTCTGTGTTGTTTGATTCTAGTTCTAGTAGGAGTTTCATTTGTACTGCTTTTTGTGCTAATTTACATGTTAGAAGTAGAAGCATTGATGAGGCCTTCAATGTAAAAACTGTCATAGGTAAGTCTACCAGGATTTTGGATCTGGTAGAAAGCTGACATATACTTAGAAGGTCATAGGTTTCCTGCTAGACTGTTTGTGATGACCATAGGCGGGTTCGAGTTAGTCCTAGAGATGAAGTGGCTAGAAACCTATGAGGAAAATATTGTGTGTCGCAAGAAGATGATCCTACTAACAGCGCCTGACGGGAGTTCGGTGATGATCTACGATGATCGAGCTACTAGGGTTCCGAAGGTGATTTCGATGGCGGTGGAAGCAAAGTGCATGAAACGTGGATGTAGTGCCTTCATGGCTTATGTGAAGGATGTGGACACGTCAGTACCACATTTGTTCGACGTACCGGTTGTGCATGACTTTCCAGACGTGTTCCCCGAAGATTTACCAGGTGTGCCACCGGACCGCAAGACCGAGTTCTAGATTGACTTGGTACCTGGTGCTCAACCGGTTGCAAGTGCACCGTAGCGGTTGGCTTCGTCTGATATGAAGGAATTGATGGTGCAATTGCAGAAATTGCTAGACAAGGGGTTTATTCGACCGAGTATCTCTCCATGGGGTCCGGTCTTGTTTTTTAAAGAAAAAGGACGATAGTTTGAGGATGTGCATCGACTACCGTGAATGAAACAGGTTGACAGTGAAGAACCGATACCCAGTACCCCGAATTGATGACTTGTTTGATCAGCTCCAAGGTGCCAGTTGGTCTTGAGGGTAGATCTCCGATATGGATATCATCATCTGAATGTGAAGGAGCAAGATATTCCTAAAACAACTTTTTGCACACATTATTTACAATACGAGTTCCTCGTTATGTCTTTTGGTTTAACGAACGCGCCAACTGCTTTTATGGATTTGATGAATCGAGTGTGTCGGATGATGTTGGATAAACCAGTGATTGTGTTTATTGACGACATTCTTATTTATTCGAAGAGCGACGATGAGCATGCCGGCATATTCGGGAGGTGTTAGAGACGTTTTGTCAATTGATTAACTTCTTCAAACAACTTTTTCAGCAGTCTGTTTTAGATCATAAGTCTAGTTTAAATTCTGTCTTTGTTTATAGTACACTTGTAACCGACACTGTCGCATCATGTTCTTGTGAAGTCACTGGATCGGTAAACATCCGAGCATGTTCTTGACGGAAGGATAAACTACAGCAAAAACCAAGAGACAATCAAAAACACAAACTATAATATAATGGTTTCATTGATAAAACCTTAAGATTACAAGCTCGTTACAACATAAGAATCAAGACTCTTGGCAAGAGGAGATCGAACATGATCTCCCCTCTCATCCGGCAGCCCTAGGCGCCGGGCAGACTCCCTCCCCAAACCCTTAATCTCTCTACACATTGAAACTGGTATATATAGGTTTCGGCCCATATTAGATACGACTGGGCCCATTCGTGCGATTGGACCATGCGTATGGTTCAATCGTACGACTGGACCATGCGTATGGTTCAATCGTGCGACTGGACCATACTTATGGTTCAGTCTTACGAATGACCCAATCGCATCTCTCAGTCGCACGACTGGCCCATTAGTAAGGCTCAGTCGCACGACTGAGTCTCATTCGCATATGCTCCTGCGAATGACCCAGTTTCATGTGTTTACAACATATCAGGTTTATTACATTAAGTCTAGACTATTCGACAAGCGACAGACACACTATATATGACAATATATGCTCCAACAAATTCCCCCTTGGACGTTGCTTGCGAATAGTAGATAACACCTCTTACAATCTTCAGTCAATCTTTGCTCTCGTTGTCAATAGAATCAAACGAAAACCATATTAGCCAACGTTGCCGATCCATCAGGTTGCTACAATATCCCTGAAAATGAATTTAGGCACAATAGCTTTGGTTTACTTTGTAGAACACCATCACAGCATCAAGATTCCCCATATGACTGATTTTTCCAGATAATGACATGAACAGTTTTCCATTGCTTAAATCTTCACACAGGCTAACCTGATTAACATTAACACCTGCAGAAATTCCCCCTCACATTCAGCATATCCCAATATATAAACGTTGTGCTCTCTTGGCGTCTTTATACAATGTATTGGGCAAAAGGTTGAAGGTTCCAATCCACAGCTGACAATATCAAACAAATCAGCATGCCTGTAGATTCGTCATTGGAAACCGGCTCATATCATCACTTTTTGATTGCGTCTTCAATCTCTCTATACATGGATTCCCCCTAAGAATGAGAATCCTCTCTGTGCGGATAAATATAACTTGATTGGCCCATAAATAGTCAGATGCTCCTGACTACCCCACAAAATCAGCACCAACTGCTGACATCTTCTTTTCTCTCTTTCGTGTTCCAACTACATTCACCTATTCTGGAAGTCAGACGAATAATGGGGTATACATCGAACTTATTTGACAAGAGAACCTCAGGGTGAATATGCTTTGCTCATCTTCAAATCTGTGCAAGAGGCAGTTCCAGACTCTTTTTTTTTAATAGTCTGGAACAAATGCGGATGAGTCAATGCGGATGGTCCATTCGTGCGATTGAAAATACGACTGGTCCAGTCGCACGACTGAACATACGACTGGTCCAGTCGCACGACTGGTCCAATAGCATCGCCCAGTCGTACGAATGGTCCATTCGCATGGCCCAGTCGTACGAATGGTCCATTCACATGGCCCAGTCGCATGAACGGGTCTGCACGCAGATTTTCAGATCTGCAGCCGCCAGGGCTGCCCAAAACCCTAATCTGACGAATTCAACATGAACCGAAACAAAGTAGACATCATCAGATTTGAAAGGGTGATAGGAACGTGGTTTCGAGTGCAACTTTAACATAGAGATACCACACGTAACACGATCTGAGCAAAACACGAAGAACACGAAATGGGTTTAACGTCTAGATCTGAAATTGGATCCAGAAATCAAGAGCTCGGGTTGCTAGAATGATTGTTAGATCATTCCAGCAGTAACCGGCTCTGATACCAATTGAGAAGTCACTGGATCGGTAAACATCCGAGCATGTTCTTGACGGAAGGATAAACAACAGCAAAAACCAAGAGACAATCAATAACACGAACTATAATATAATGGTTTCATTAATAAAACCTAACGATTACAAGCTCGTTACAACATAAGAATCAAGACTCTTGGCAAGGGGAGATCGAGCATGATCTCCCCTCTCATCCGGCAGCCCTAGGCCCCGGGCAGACTCCCTCCCCAAACCCTTAATCTCTCTACACATTGAAACTGGTATATATAGGCTTCGGCCCATATTAGATACGGCTGGGCCCATTCGTGCGATTGGACCATGCGTATGGTTCAATCATACGACTGGACCATGCGTATGGTTCAATCGTGCGACTGGACCATACTTATGGTTCAGTCTTACGAATGACCCAATCGCATCTCTCAGTCGCACGACTGGCCCATTAGTAAGGCTCAGTCGCATGACTGAGTCTCATTCGCATATGCTCCTGCGAATGACCCAGTTTCATGTGTTTACAACATATCAGGTTTATTAAATTAAGTCTAGACTATTCGACAAGCGACAGACACACTATATATGACAATATATGCTCCAACAGTTCTCATGATGTTTCTATTTCAACTTAAATTCTGTACTCAGTGGTGATGCTTTTTGTTCTGATGATGATAATGGTGCAACTGATCTTTCTACAAAGACTAACGAGAGACTTAAAACTAATTGTTTTGATAAATTCTTTTCTCATCCTATTCCATCTTTTACTCCATTAAATATTTCTTTATGAAATGAAAGAACTGTTACTTCGTCTGAAGCTAGGACAAGTGGTACTAGTTCCACTTGTACTTCAGATGATCATTCATCTACTTTTGTAAATAATAATTTTTGTTCAAATAAACTTCGACCTTGTCGCATGTATGAGACATTTAGTGACATTGATTCTAGTGTGTCTGAATGTGATGAGGAAATTCACATTGATCATATTCCTATCTCATCACATCACAGACCTAGACACAAACCACATTGTTTCAGGGGTGGTCAAGAGGATCATCTTGTCAAGAATTGTCCTACACTTTTTCATGGTCATGTAAATAGAAACAATTTTGGAAATAAATTAAGAAAATTAGTTAATAATTTCTTTTGCAAAAAATCCGCTTCTTCTAAAGTTAAATTTGTTCAAACTTGGGTTCCTATTTCACTGGGTTAATCTGTTCTTTATTTGATCACAGGAGTCATCCACTTAGATTGTAAATAGCGTATGGCATGTAGATAGTGGATTCTCCAGACATATGACGGGGTTGAAAGACTTGCTGACCAATTATCGGATTATAAATGGAGGATATGTTGCTTTTGCTGGTGACAAAAAGGGTGGAAAGATGATTGGTGAAGGAGAAGTTTCCAATGGCTCTTTAACTTTGGAGAAAGTCAACTATGTCCCTGAGCTCGCGTTTAATCTCTTGAGTGTCTCTCAAATCTGCGATAAAGACATTCCAGTCTTGTTTAAATCCGATGAATGTCTATTCTTAAAATCAGAGATTGATATTCCAGATGATTTGATTCTTATGTGTGCTTCAAGAAAGCATGATACATATCTTCTTGATATGAACTCAAGGGAGTCAAAGTCTACTGCAACCTGCCTTCTTTCAAAACCTTCAACCTTTGAATCTCTGTTATGGCATCGCTGATTGGGCCACGTTAATTTTAAAATAATAAACAAATTATTCAAAATCAATCTTGTTAAAGGATTTCCTTTAAAAGATTTCTCTGTGAACGAAAAATGTATGGCTTGTGCCAAGGGATAACAACATAAAAAAACCACATAAGCTCAAACTTGATAATAGCATAACTTGTCCTCTCGAGTTGTTACATATTGATTTGTTTAGCCCAATCAGTGTTAAATCAATTGCTAAAAAATCCTTTTGTCTTGTTGTTATAGATGATTTCTCAAGATATTCATGGGTAAGATTTCTTGCTCACAAGGGAGAGGTTGCTGAGGAATTGCAGAAGTTAATACTTTCCATCAAGACAATTAGCAAAAGAAAGGTTCTGGCACTGAGAAGTGATAACGGTACTGAATTCAAAAATCAGATTCTTGATTCATTCTATGCTCAAAAAGGAATTGTGAGACAATTTAGTGCTGCAAGGACACCTCAACAGAATGGTGTAGCTGAACGAAAGAATCACACTCTTATTGAAGCCGCCCGTACAATGCTGATAGAATCATCGTTACCCATTATCTTTTGGGCTGAAGCGGTAAATTGTGCTTCATATGTTTTAAACCGGGTGTTGATAGTCAAGGACAAAATGAAGACTCCTTATGAACTTTTTCATAAACGGAAACCTTTAATTGACTTCTTTCGACCTTTTGGTTGTTCATGCACTCTTCTGAATACACAATCCCAAAAGACAAAGTTCGGTGCCATGTTTGACGAGTGTTACTTTGTCGGTTATTCTTCTTCTCAAAAGTCTTATCAAGTATATAACAAGAGAACACGTATCGTTCAATAGTCGTTCTATGTTGATTGGCAAGAGTCTAACTCTTCTGATGTTCGATCTGAACCAGCATGGTTCTTTGACTCCGATACTTTGTTTAATTCTTTTAATCTTCAAGTCTTTGACGATGATGCGTCCATCTCAAATGTTCAAACAAATATTATTTCCTCAACCCCATCTTCTGTCCATTCCACCAATTCAACAAATGATGCCACGTCAGTTGATGTTGGATCATCTTCTTCATCATTTGATCTTTCATGGATACCTGTTTCTACATCTCTTCCTTCATCACCAACATCTATCCCACCACAGCCCGTTCCATCTCTCTCACCCTCATCTAGTCATTCACAATCTGTCAGCGAAACTACTCCAAACTTCTTGCCTCTATCCACAAATTTCAAAACTTTGAAAGATCATCCTCATGATAACATTATTGGATCTATCACAGATGGTGTACGGACGCGGAGTCAATCTGGTTTGATTAATATTTGTCTCTTCTCTTGTTTTATCTTTACATCTGTCCTGAAAACATGCATGCCGCTCTCCAGGATCCTTGCTGGGTGGAATCAATGCAATTGGAGCTTCAACAATTCAGAAAACTCAAAGTATGGGCTTTGGTTGACTTGCCTCCAAACAAATGCCCAATTGGTACAAAATGGGTTTTTAAGAACAAACTAGATGATTGTGGTGTTGTGGTGCGTAACAAATCAAGATTGGTTGTGCAAGGATTTGCTCAAGAACAAGGGATTGATTATACTGAAGTTTTTGCTCCCGTCGCTCGTCTTGAAGCAATAAGGATTTTTCTCGCTCATGCTTCTCATAAACAGTTCAAGGTCTATCAGATGGATGTCAAGTGTGCTTTCCTTTACGGAGACATTGATGAGGAGATATATGTGTGTCAACCCCCAGGTTTTGAGGATCCTGATTTTCCCGATAAAGTTTTTAAGCTTGACAAGTCTCTTTATGGTCTTCATCAGGCACCTAGGATCTGGTATGAGACCCTAACACAGTACCTCTTAAACAATGGTTTCTCTCGTGGCACCATCGATATGACTCTATTCAAGAGAGAAGTGAATGGTGAAATGTTGATTGTCCAAGTTTATGTCGACGAATTTATTTTGCTCTACCAGTTCACAACTATGTCGGGAGTTCGAAGAGGTGATGCGTAATCGGTTTGAAATGAGCATGATGGGAGAAATGTGCTTTTTTCTTGGATTACAAGTAGAACAAAAGCCTGAAGGCATTCTCATTCATCAGGAGAAGTATGTTAAAGAAATTTTGTAGAAATTCAGGATGGATGACGCGTCTCCTGAAATGAATCCCTTTACTGCTCAAACATGTCTCACTCCTGATGAGAACGGGAAACCTGTTGATCCTCATCTCTACAGATCTATGATCGGTTCCCTTATGTATTTTACAGCATGTCGTCCTGACATCACTTTTGCTGTAGGATATTGTGCTCGATACTAGTCGGCCCCAGAAGAGTCTCATGAAAAGGCTGTCAAGAGAATTTTTCGTTATCTCAAAGGCTCTTCTCGTATCGGTCTTTGGTATCCTTATGGTGGGAATTTTGATTTACATGCTTATTCTGACAGTGATTCCAATGGCTGCAAGTTAAATAGAAAATCGATGACCAGAGGATGTTAATACCTGGGCAACTGTCTGGTGTCATGGCGGAGCAACAAACAGACCACTGTTTCCTTTTCTATAGGGGACGCAGAATACATTGCTGCCTCTAGTTGTTGTTCACAAGTTCTTTGGATACAACACCAGATGATTGACTATGGAATCAATTTTCTTCACACACCGTTGTTTTTTGACAACGAAGCAGCCATCAGGATTGCAAAAAATCCTATTCATCATTCTCGAACCAAGCATATCGAAACAGGGATTCATGCAATTCCTGATGCACAGGAAAAGGGTTTTATAGATATTATTCCCATTGACACTAAAAATCAAAAGGCAGATCTTTTCACAAAACTTTTGATAAACCTCGTTTTTATGAATTGATCTCTATGCTAGGGTTAATATCTTTTCAAAACCTCTTTTCTTTTCTTTTTTTATAATAATAACTTTTTTAAAACAAAAATTTAGGGGGAGTGTATATAATTAAAAAAAATAATAAAATAAAAATAAAATAAACTGGGAGTTGAATTTGAAATGACGAGAAATGATTGTATATTTTCTGGATATGCTCATTTATAAATGATTGGTTTTTAAAATGAGAAATGACAGTAACTAATGCTGCTCTCTGATTTACATCTTATTTTTCATTGCATATAAAAGTTAATTAAACAGATTCTTTAAATGATATGCGTGGTAGACTCAGCCTGAAGAATAAAGTATACAGCAGCAATATGATTTAAATTAAAATATATGCTTAAGGATATCTGGATTTACGCGATCATTTTGGCCTGCACGAAAACTAAGTCTCGAAAAAAAGTGGATTGAGAATTGATCATTCACACACCAAGATACAATTCTTATAAGACATATCTTTGAATCATGCCTGATGTAGTTATGTGTCTTGTACTTGTGCTTATCTCCCCTGTTGTACGGTAGTACTGACCTGGAATGATGATCTCCTCTGCTGTACGAAAGTACTGACCTGGAGCTCTCATCGGCACTTGATTAAATGGTAATCTCCTTTGTTATACGTGAGTATAGACCTGGAGCTCTCACCATCTCTATCTAAGTTGTGTCAATTCATCTAAATGATGAATTTATTACAGAATGCAATATTCTATTAATAATCACTGGCACACTCATGCACACACCCTGCTCTATAAAGATCATAACAAAATTCAAGAAATCCTGAGGTTGGTGAGGGTTTTTGCCATATGATTGTGGGGTCCTAGCATCCTAAAGTACTTAATCGAACCTTAACAAATCATATGCTGTTTGTTGAAAAAGACAAGGCATGGGTTTAAGTGGACAAATATCTCGGCAATCGTTATTGATTTGTTTCTGAATTTCAACAGTTCCTTTAAGGATTGTGATCAGATTAAGCTATCAGTATGATCTCATTGCAGGTTGATGATTAAAGTCATCTTTATGCTAATGCATAACTTGAGGATGTGATCTCTGATTGATTTAGATCTCAGTTTTTGATGTTAATAATAATAATAATAATAATAATAATAATAATAATAATAATAATAATAATAATAATAATAATAATAATAATAATAATAATAATAACGAAACCATACTTTCGTTGTTTGTTTCACTAGACGAAATTGCAATTTCGCTCAACTATCTCATTCTGTGCGACGTCATTTTGATCTGCGTATCACTTGGCAAAATTGCAGCTTTGCTTGGCAAAACTGTAAATTCGTCTGGTGAAACTATAGTTTCCCTACCTGAGAAACTATATGTTATTTAAGTTAGTTTGCGAAATTAACTTCTCATTTTCGCACAATCGATCGCTTAGTCTTTCTAGGGTTGTTCCGTGCACTCCAAAGGCGATTTTGACATTTTCGTGATTTTGTTATCGATTAACCATTGTTTCTTGTTCGCAAGTGAGTTTCGAACCCCGGACCATCACTTAATATTGTCTATTTTATCTCATTGTATTTTTTTTGATCGAGACTCTTCGGTAGCCTCGCTGTTCTTCCAGCGAAACTAACGATAATCCAGCGAAACTGAACGAAAGTTCTTGCATCCTCAGCGAAACTGTAAGGTTATGCTGTCCAAGCGAACTTAACAGCTTCGCTCGCTATTTTTCAGTTTCGCTATGCCGAAACTATAGTTTCGGCTTGTCAAATCTACCTCACTGTTTGGGCGAAACTAATGTGATTTTGCTGGCGAAACTATACTTTCGCCTGCCGAAACTATATATCATCCTGCGAAACAATAGTTTCGGCCAGCGAATTTATTTTAATTATTGTTTATTCTTTATTCTTTTCTTATTTTTTATTATTTTAGTACTTAATACTTTACTCTAATGTATTTCATTTGTATTTCAGGTATAAATGGCAAATCTAAAATTCGATGAGAGAAACAACATCATGACCATTCTGGTTGATACACGTCCTAAAGCAGCAGGGTTTAAAGACTGTATTCGGTTGCTACAAAGATCCCCTATTGCTTATGCTATCTCTCATTCTACTACCATATATGATCTACAAATCAGAGACTTTTGGAGATCTGTTGAGTATGATACGAGAGGGAACACCCAAAGGATCACTGCTAAGGTCTTGGAGAATGAGGTGACTATTACCACAGAGACAGTTTCAAGGATTCTAAGGCTAGAAGAGGATTCAGGAGAAGAGGTTACTATGTCAGATTCTGAGGTGTTTGCAGTATTCAGGGGTATGGGATATGAGGGGCCAGCTTTTGGTTCCCGAAAAGAGATCAAGAAGTCCTTTCTCTCCAAGGAATGGAGATTCGTTGCCCACGTCTTCATTATGTGTTTAGATCACCGTAAAGGTGGATCAGATGGGCTAAACATTGACTGGGCAAAGGCTATGGTGTTAGGCTGCAGAGGGGAAAAGGCAAACATTGCGAGACTAATATTTGCTTGCATGGCAGAGAATGTGATGGCCCTGAAGAAGGATAAGTGGCTTTTGTATCCTCAATTTCTTCAGATGATCTTTGATGACCTATTTCCAAATGTGTCACGTCACGGGGAGGTGAAACGGTTGGTGCAGATGAACCCACGTATTTTTGTAAACTGTTGTGCCATCCGACATGACTTTAGTGGGAAGATCACCCATCTGTGGGAAAACATGTACCCACTAGAACGATGGAACTATTTTAGAAGGGTGGACGAGTCGGAGAATAAACGAGCTGAAGAAACTAGGGCACAACAGTCTGATGCAGCCAAGAAGAGAAAGCGATATGCAAAAGAGAAAGATTATGATTTTGAAGAAGAAGTAAATGAAAGGGCTGATGAAATAAGGGTTGAAAAGGAGAAGAGACCGAAGAAGAATGCTGATGTAGCAGAATAAGAGAGGAGAACTAAACAGAGACATCAAGCATTCACTGAAACACAGGAGGGATGAAAGGGAAAGCTTAGATGAGGATATGGTTCGTATCCTTAACAGTTCTCTGGCAAATGAACTGAGCATGATAAAGACCAAACTCACCAACCAAGGGATACGGGAGAAGCAAAAAGATGAGGTGATGGAGGGAATGAAGAAGTTACTGGTAGATCAAAACTTACTGCTAAAGAAGTTGTTTGAAGAAGTTAATCAATTGAAAAATGTTACCGGCCTACCCAATCAACTAACTCAATCTGAGTTAGATGATTTAACTGACACTTCTAAATACCCGTTCTTGAACTTGGGTACTTTCTTCAGGGCATGAGAGGGCACATCTGGTGCAGCATCTGCTGGTACTGAAGGTCCTGAAATAAGACATGAAGATGAAGGTAAAGAAAATAAGGAGGAGATTATTGAAGCTGGGTTTGTCAGTATGAAGTTTGATTTTGAGAAGGATTTGGTGGGTTAAGAGGTGATAGTAGAGAAAAATGCTGAAAAAGAATGCTGAGAAAGGAAAGGGACTAGATATGAAGAAGAGGATGATAAACAACTAGTATATTATGATTCTTAACCTGAATTCTACGAAGTTGATGAGAGACCACTGACATATGTAGCCAAAAAAGGAGAACTTGATGAAGATGTCTTTGAGATGGATAAAGCTGAATGGTTTGTTAGAGAAAAGGAGCCTGAAGAGCTGAATACCCTATTCCAAAACTTGTAAGGGTTGAGCAAGAAGGAGGGTGATAAGAGGATAATTAGCTGGTGTTATAACTCCAAACTCAAGATGTTCATGATTAAAAGGACAGGGGTGGTATTTCTTACTTGAAGAAGAGGAAGGCATTCACGACTTTACCAAAATGGGATTTAAGGAGGCTGGCAGCATTGCCGTTACTGAATGCCGATCTTAGTGAACGAGACTCACTTATAGAGAAAGAGATAAAGAATGGTTTAAATGAAATTTTTGAGTCTTTTGGATACATGAAAGCATAGAGAAGACGATCAAAGAAAGACAAAGATTGGGAGTCCGGAAAAGGAAGAATTGTCCTAAGGGTAAAACCACCAAAGACTGCGAATAGAGTAAGGTTGGCAGATCCCCTTCCCCAACAACTACAGAATTTTGAGAAATGGTTTTAGGATAATAACACGGAGAAGGCAGTGATAAGAGTGAAGAATGGTAAAGAATTCAAAGTCTTTGACCCTATGGAGCTTTTCAGTTTTTGTGATGAAGATTTGCCGGTTTCGTGTGAGAATCATATCAAGGCTGGGGCAGGGGAAGAGACAAAGAAAGAAGCCAGTCTGTTTATGACTTTGGCAAATAAGATTAGAGGTGTTAGAGCAGAAGTCAAGAGGCTTGCAGAGAAAGTGAGGGCCCAAGATGATTTAAACATGGACATACATGATCTAGGCAGACAGTTTGGCAAGCCAGTGCTCATCCTGAAAGGGCTCGTGAAGCACGAGGAGACCATGGAGAATCATGTGCTGAAGCCTCTGAGGAAGTCGTTGCATGATGTGTAGAAGATAAATCAAAATCTGCGGAGGAAACTGGAGCTAACGAGATAAATCAAGACGAGTGAAGGTGGTGAGGTCCAACCTAGGGGGAGTATTGATGATCATGCATAGGTTGGACTCACCTTAGATTAGAATGTTTATTTTTGCTTGTAATAGGTCTTATGTTAGTTTCCTTTTGTATGTTATTAGCTTTATATAGTTTTGCAGTCCAGCGAAACTGTAAGCGAAACTATAGTTTCGCTCACAATTAGCTGTTTAGTTCGCCGGGCAAATCTGTTGTTTCTGCCAGGTGAAACTACAGTTTCGGCAGAACAATTTCGCTGACAGCGAAAAGTCTGCGAAACTAAGACTGCTATATATACTTATGTTCATTTTCATTTTGGTAACCTCGTAAAAACCCTAATTGTTGATCCTTGTTGCAAGTTACCTTTTCTAAGCAGTAAATTCACAGAAATATCTTTGTGCTTTGAGGTTATTGAATGTTATGATCTTCATTTTCTTATATTGAATGACTTGTTATTGTTTTCAATCATCATTGTTCATCTTGGTTAGTTTGTGTGTTTGATATTGAACGTTTCATCATTTCATTTGTACTGTAATACGATCAAATGGACCAACAGCAAGAAAGAGTCTTATTGCTTCTAAGCGGGCAATAGTGTAAGGCCGCGATCCTGGAACGCTTACTGTTGGACATTCATCGCACATAATATTTAAAAACACATTAAGACTTATTAGGATTAACAAAAACATCGCAGCGGAATAATTTAACAAAAACTACTTCATGCATTAGTGATTACTTTTGCCAAATAATATATCATTTTTAAAGTTACAAAATATTGTTTAGTTGCATTACAAAATATCGTTTGGATGCTAGTCTTTATTCGCCAAGTAGCTTCACCCTCGTGCCATCCCCAGCAACAATTACCTGCAAACTGAAAATGCATAAAAGTCAGCGTTGCAAAGTGAGTTCTAGTTTTAATAAAATATATTACATTCCATTCGTACACATAGATAATTGACTGGGTGGTGAGAATGATATTCTCAGTTGACGTGATTCAACTAGGACCGAATATGATGATTGAGTAAGTGATTATATTGCGGAATTATATAAACACTGATTATTAAATGCTTGAAATACTAAAAAATGCTTTGTATTAATGGTGGTGTAAAGTTACAATGGAAGCTAGGGTTTTAGCATTAAACAATAACAAGACACCTTAAAAACTGTAAGGATTCTTATAAATCTGATGCAGCCAAAATATCCAAAGTCTCTCTGCATGCATGCATTGAAGAACATAAGTAGAAATGCTTAGGAAGTTTTACACCATGCACTAGAAATATTCTAAGTGTAAAATCTTCCGAAGCCAAGACCAACATCTTCCAAAGCCAAAAGTGATGTCTTCCGAAGCTTCAAAGACAAAGTCTTCCGAAGCCAAAGAGTGAAGACAAATTTCTTCTGAAGACTATTAGAGACATGACTTTATCTGATGTACTTTACCATAAAGCTGGACCACCTTTCCGCTGCAAATTTGTAAAGTCACCAACTTACATGAGTTGGTGAAAAGGTCCATGCTTTTGGGAACTGTACATTGAGGTCTTGAGTCTGTGCTTTCTACTTTATGTACTTTAATCTTTTTTATAATATATTAGGATGTGAGCTATTGCATGTCATAGTCACTAGTCAAAAGGCAAATCTGCCTTTTGACTCTACATTTGATATTGTAGTTGTCTAGTCTTATGTATCCAGCTAGCCTTTAAAGTATGGCCGGCTGTAGGATGTAGTATATGTATCTAAAGTACTTGTAACTTTCCTTTATGCTTTGTAGCATTTGTAATAGAAATTGAGGAACAATATACAACATTTTTGAAAACTAATTACCTGTGTTGTTTGCCATCTTGTTCTATCTCATCTTTACTTGTGTTCTTAGCATCTTCCACTAAAGTTAACCAGTTCCCTATTTGATTTGTTAAGTGTTCTAAGTAACTCTCCTCATTTTGTTGTTGTGTTGTAAGTGTATACCCTTCAACGGTCCTACATTTGGTATCAGAGCTTTCTAGGCTCTTGATATAAGATCTCACCATGTTAAGATCCCTCACACACACAAAATACTTAACAACTCAAATGGCACCTATTACCAGAGTTGATATGGAAACTAGAACTATGTCAAAATATCCACTGATCACTCCTAAAGACTTTGATACTTGGTGTCAAAGAATGGAAGGCTTCATCAAGTCTCTAGACTCCAGGATGTGGGACTATGTTGTTGAAGGACTTTACATACCATGCACCACTTCTGCTACTGGTGGTGGTATGATTCCAAAGGCTGTGGCTGATTACTCTGAAAAAGACATGAAGAGAATAGAGATTGATCAGAAAGCCATGACAGCCCTTCAAATTGCTCTTCCAAACTCCATCTATAGAGGCTTCGAGAAGTGCAAAACTACCAAACAACTATAGGAAGCACTGAAGCTGATGTATGAGGGGTCTACTGAAGCAAAGGAAAACCAGAAGGATCTCCTGAATCATCAGTTTGAAAACTTCACCTTTAAGGTAGGTGAAACCATGACTCAACAATTCTACAGGTATGTTGAGATTGTGGATACTCTAATGGATGTTGGAGTAACTCTTGAGAATAGGGACATTGTAAGGAAGTTTATGTCCTCTTTTCCTAGACAATGGTCACATTACTGTGTTGTTATCAAGAGGACTGAGAACCTTAAGACTCTTACTCTTACAGAGTTGTATGGTATTCTTAGTGGCTACGAGATGGAGATGAACATGCAAAACTCATCTGTTAACTCTAGCAATCAACTGAGTTCAGCCCTACATGTGGTTGAAAGGGAAAGCATTAAGCCACAATGATGGGTGCGGATAGTATATATATTTTAATAAAGATTTATTGCACAGATTCAGTTTTAATTGGTTATTACTAGTCCTAAATCACACACACACAAGGCAGTGTACCTGTCGTGTGGTAATATAGTGTTGGTAAGAACCGAGTATCAATCCGTGGACACACCTAGCCTACTCAACAAACTTGATGTTTGACTATCAAATTTGGTTTTTGTTAAAGAAAATGATAATTTGCATTGGAAAGATTATTAGGGTTTAAAAATAAACAATCATAGAAAGAAAGTAAACTAAGATTTGAAGCGTTTAGATTTAAAACCAAGGAATAAAAGTTATCATCCTAATTAGACTCCACTTATGTAACCGTGATGAATTGGTGGTGTGATTTAAGATATGGATTAATGTAATTATGTTAATGTTTATAAAGATGAGCTAGCGCGCTTTCTCGTCTATCCTGCTGTTGTAGTGACTTGATCCTGTCAGGCTAAGTTTACTGCTCACATCAAAGCCCTAGTAATGTAAGTAAATCTTTTGTGACCTATTTGACATACAATTTCTGAAATCATAACTTAATGTTAAAAAGAGAGTTGATCAGGTTCCTTCCTAACATACCATTAATTTTAGAAAATCGTAACAATTACTGATGATTTCTCAAACTAATAAAAGGGAACTCACAAATGATCAGAAAGTTAAAGTGATATGATTTCTAATAACCATTTCTAGTTCAATAGCCATGGATTCATTATGAAGACCGGTTTCACGAATGAAAGTTAATCATACAGTTTTCAACCTTATATGACAATCACAATCACCAACCATAAATTTATAACTTCCCGTTCAAATGTAGATGCTACCCATCAATAGTTTTCCCAAGACCACCATAACATTAACATAATATTTATCACACCATTAGTTCATCACAAATTACATAAGTTTCATCCGATTAGGATGTTAAATAGAGTTTAGCTCATAATGAGCTTGAACATAACAACAGATAACAAAGAAGATAGATATGTAATCATTGGTGAAATGGAACAATCAAACCGATAATCCATAATGGATGACGTTTAGACGATCCCAAGCTTCTTCCAAGTGTTGTATGCACCTCCCGAGCCTCCAAATGACCTTGAAGTCTTGATTCCCGAGAGTATTCTGCAGAGTAACTCTCTCACCCAAAGCCTCCCAAAAATGGTGAACTTAGGCTTCTATTTATAGGCTTTCCGGAGTGTTTAAGCACGGCTCCGTGCCTAAAAGGCACGGCCCCGTGCTAGTACAATGCTTACGAAAGTTTGTTGGCTCGTACATGCAGGTTGTGTCGGGCATGACCCCGTGCTAAATGGGGCACGACCCCATGTTGGAGTTGGGGCATGGCCCCATGCCTTATGGGGCACGACCTTGTGTCTACTTTTAGGGGACAGTACTTTTGTCCTTGTCAGATGTCCAAGCACGGGGGTGTGTAAATTTAGCACGGGGGTGTGTTTCTGGAAAGGCATGGGGGCGTGCTTAATGAGGCACGGCCCCATGCTTGGACTCCAAAGCTCGGATCACTTCAATTTCTTGTTAAATATGCTTCTTTTGTCCATCTTGCCTTTTTAAACACCTGAAAACACAATTGAACACTTTTAAGTACATTTTTATCATTTTAAGGAAGATATTAAGGAATAATTGAGGTGCTTTTGATAGGATTTTTATGTATAATTTGGAGCACATCAAACATCCCCACACTTGAACTTTGCTTGTCCTCAAGCAAAAATCACTTAAAATGACAATTCCACCAAAAACCAAATAAATTAAATTATAAACATGTCTTTCGAGAAATACGCAAGTAAACATTATTTTCATCCAAATATAAATATTCTACGCACATGTAAAATGATATCCTAGCAAGCAATAGGTTGGTTAGTAAAGATTATTATCATGCAAAAATCCACACTTCTCACAAGATTCACTCACACTCGGCTAAATATATGGAGTCATAATCAAGATTAAGTATGACTAATACAGTCAATTGCCTAGTATGAATACGTGTGAAATCATATGCCTGTTAAGGGATCAAATCTCCACCTACTTAGATATTTACTTGCATAAATCATTAGGTCTTTGATGGGTTGTAACTTGGCTCGAGCTCGGGTATGGAATATTTGGAAAAAGTGGCTAATTGCTAAAGACGACGGTCTTGGCTTATCTTTCTAACATAAACTACAAGGAAAGCAGTAAAGGTTCCCTATACAATACTTCAAGCTAGAAGGGATATGCTAGCTTGAGGTATCATTTAAGGTCAGATTGTCAAGACCGTATTTGCTTTCAAGAACCGTACTTCATCTTTTACCCGTGTTAGGATCGTGTATTTGAACGAAATACTAACTGATTAATGTATATATCGAATCAAATAGTGCGGAATCCTATTTGATTGGCGATCCAATCAGTGAGAACGCACATCGAATCAATTATGGATTGAATCTAAATGTTAAGAACGATATGGAATCGATCTAGTGCGATCTGTGAACTTGGAACAAGTTCTTAGAGGTCTCTTGACGGCTAGGGTATGTTTGGAGTCGAAGTGATATGAATTGTTACGTTTTTCCATGAATTAGGTGGTATTTATAGGTTAGGGTTGCTCATTCGGTCGGCTTAACCATTAGTATGGTTTAGTCGTGCGATTGAGCCATGCCGTTGCTCCATTCGCATGACTGAGTGTTCAGTCGTGCGACTGAGCCAATCTCATGTTACAATCATATGACTGATCCAGTCTCCTAGTTTAGTCGTGCGACTGAGTCATTCGTATGAAGTTGTTCATGCGTATGGTCCATTCGCATGGGCCATTCGCATGAGAACTTCATATTACTAAGTTTGAATGTAATTATTAATCATTACATTATCAAGATTCATTCAAACAACCACAAACCTATATAATCAAGTCAATATGCGTTAAACAACTCATTAATGAAATATTAAACATTATAAACACAACCAAACATTTACATTTCATTAAGTACCCAACTATTACATAAGTGTAAGACATTAAAGACATATTACATTCAGTTCAGAAACTAGGGACATATGTACCTACAAACTCCCCCTTGGACCTAGTTTCATCTAATGTCTTACCTTCTTCATAACCTCTTCATACTTCTTGTACTTCTCTTCTTTTGTAACTCCTGCATGTATCTCAAACGCAAAGCAGAGTCGTATAGCATTCTGAAACTGTAGAGCTTGTACAATATCTTGAGAGTCATAGAATAGTGGCCACTTGTATAACGTGTATACATCATTTGCAGACAATTTTGTGTGCCACATCGGGTCAAATACCCTGATAGTATCCATATTGCCTTCTTTGTTCAAGACTATGACTGCCTCTCCTGTCCTCCAATCATAGTACCACCATTTGAAGTGTGGAGTGAAGTCCTATGGCATTTCCCGTAGTGGGATCTTCGACATGGTGCGCGGAGGACTCCACTTCAGCATTATTCTTGGTTTTCCAGTTATGGTATCAACCTCAGACCTTCGGATATACCTCGTTGGTTGTTGAGGTTTGAAGTTGACCCATCTGGTGTGGTACTCTCTCTTCAGAGCTGCTTCAAACCATCCAGACATCTTGCGTGGATCAGCGTATAACAATTTCAGCTTCGCTAACTGGTTCAGCTCAAATCCAGGAAGAGTCTTCAGGTCGTGTGGGAACCTGAAGTACTCGATCCCTTGCTCACATTTAACTGCATAAACGTTGAGATCTTCAAAATATGCCCATGCTATGATTCTGCCCGACACCTTGTGACGTTTCTTCACTTTGTACAGCTTGGTGTAGACAATCGACTTTGAAGAACTTCGTTGGGCTCTTATCTCTTCAAAGCATGCAGCCCACTCAGCCTTTCTGATATTAACTTCACCATCCGAGGCTTGGGCCTTATCTTCAATCTTGTCTGACTCTTGTTCCAGTTTATCCAGAGTCTCCAAGGTTTCACTGACTAGATTGTCTCCCAGATTGGGAATGACATTACCCGCATTGTCAGTGTACTCTTGATAATGCTAGTCAGTGACATCTTCAATCTCGATTTCATCCACATCGTTGACCTCGTCATCACTTTCCACATGGACTGTTGGAGCATCTTTCACGATCTCGTCGACATTGAGTTTGAACATTTCTGCTATTTTCTCGTCAGTGAGATTGTGAATGATCTCTCCATCTTCAGGAGTTTACATCACCGATCTCCTGAATATACCCTGTAGATCAAGAATCAACGTAAGCTGAGTCTTGATCTATTGGAGGGGAGCAACATCATATTTATCTCTTTGAAAGTTTGGATCTGCTTGATTTAGTCATTCAACACAGCAATCATTAGTTAATAATCAAAACAGAAACATCAACATTAAATATAAACATTCATTTCATTAATATGATACAAGATTCAAATACATATGATCTAAATAACAAAAACAGCTAAGTATTACTCTTGTCCTGGATCATATTCTCTTCTGCTGACGGGGCGGTTGTGGAGGCACCTTGATCTTGTGCTTTCTTCGTCCTCCTCTCACTTGCAGGTGTGGCACCCGCAGCAGATGTGTGGTCTTCATCATCATCAACATCCTCATCACCAGCATCATCACCAGCATCATCACTAGCATCAGTATCATCCTTAATGTCATCACCATCATCATCATCATCATCACTGTCATCATCACTATCATCTCCATCCCCTTCCTTGATCTTTAAGGGCGCGTCCTTGGATCCCTTGAGCCGCAGCATGATGGTCTTGTTGGTGGTCTCCAACTCCTCCGTTTAGCTGATTGGGCATCCTGCTCCCGGAGTTGGGACATCTCTACGCACTGTGCATCCATCATCTGGGCCTGCTGCTCTATCTGTTGTGTCTACTGAGATATCTGCAGAGATTGGGCAGCAGTAAGGTCTACTAGCTGACGAATATGAGTAGTCTTCTCGTCATCGGCAGCCAACAGCCTCAGCACCATACGATTAAGTGCCGAGAGCTGTTCCTCTACCCCACTGGGAGGTAGAGGTGATCCAGATGTATAGGCGGGGTGTGATGATGGGACGGCATGGTGGCTAGTGGTGGTGGTGGTGGAAGTGGTGAAGATTGGGGTTGGTATAGATGAAAGTGGTGGTGGAGTGGGTGTGGTAGATATGGTGGTAGATGGGATGGATGTAGTGGTGGGTGGTATGGTAATAGTGGTAGAGGGTGTGGTAGTGGTGGTGGTAGCTGTGGTGGTGGTGGTGGTAGACGAGGTGGTGATCAATGTGAATCTCCTTCTCTTACTCTTCATCCCGTGCGGCTGAGCCATCCTCTTTTTCCTCGATCCCTTCGAGGAGGATGCTCCCCCTTGGCTGCTGGGCTGGTCTAGGGTGTAAGATGGATCAGTAACCGCCTCCCCAGACTCACCCTGGCGTCCACCTACCGCCCTAATCCCTCTCTCGGTGGCAACCACCTTGCTGCCCACCGTCCGAGTCAATGGCTCCTCGTCCGACTCGTCCTCCTCATCAGGCTGAAAGTCCTGATGGAATCCTGCCGTCTCAGCTCCTCCGTGGGTGGATGATGGAGATATAACATCTACGGTAGTGTCCCTAGAGTGGGTGGGACCAGTATCTCCACAATCACCACTGTCAATATCATCAGAATCATCGGATGGGAGCACAATCGGCTCAGAATCTGAGTCACTATCATCATGACGCCACTTCCTCTTTGCTGGCGCCACGTAGTCCACTCGAATCAAATGCCCAAACAGTCGTCTCACAGGGGGTTTCACCTGCTTCCCCCTGTAGACCTTCATCTGGCCCAAGGTGGTATCATCCATCACCTCGAGCACCACCGCGTCCTCCTTCTCCTTAGGTAGCTGAGGGAGTTTCTAATCAATGATCATTTGCATGAATCTAGGGTACATACAAAATCCCTCCTTCCCCTTCCCCTCAATGTTCTCCAGCAGATAGTTGAAGATCATCCTGGAGAAACTGAACGGGTGGTTTAGCACCAACGCTGCATAAGCGTTCTGAATCTGATCGGAAAGCTCGTCGAAACCTCCCTTCCGAGAAGCTACGCACTTGATTAGTACATGGGTGAGGTACTTGAACTGGGGGCACAGATTGCTCTTGTTGAGCACACCTGTGTTGATGTCCCCAGAGTACTTAGCCCTCATGAAACATCCTCAAACAGTAAGTGGGTGTAAACGGGTGGGACAATCAGCGTCATCCCCAAACTCTAGAACAGTCCGGAGATCATCCTCTGTGATCTCAATAGCCTCACCTAATATCGAGCTCCTGATGCAATGGGGCTCCGAGGACCTGTCCACTACAGCACTTTCCCAGAAAGCCTGTTGGACTGAGCTGTAAGGAGTACATGGTGTCGAGATAGCTCGAAATATCCTAGATCTCCGTAGGAATGTGATGATGCCCGAGAACTCTGCAGCATTCCTGGAAGTCAGATCCAGGTGAGCACATATGTTGTGCTTCGTGCTCATGGTCCAGCGACTCGCCATCTGTTACACAGTATAGATAAACGTTAGTGTGTGTAAGTGAATAGCCATTTGAATTTCCTAAATTTGAATCTTTTTGGTCTGTCGTGCGAATAAACTATGCGACTGAAGTTTAGTCGTGCGATTGAGCTCATACGCACGACTGAGCATGCGTTGTGTTCGGTCGGTTGTCATGTCATGCGACTGGATTCAGTCGGTTGTCATGTCATGCGACTGAATTCAGTCGGGCGACTGAACAGGCGACTGAGTTCAATTGGTTGACTGAGCCTGCGATTGGTTCAGTCGGCTGACTGAGCTCATTGGTATGATCCATTCGGCCGATTGAGCCATTCGACCAGCTCAATCGTGTGATTGGAGTTCATCCTGACGATCAGTCGCATGACCTACTGTTCGGTCGACTAGGATTCGAATCTTGACCAATTCATGAATTTAAACATTGTGTAATGGCTCTTTAGACTCGCAATCACTTAACTAATAACCTAATAACTTTAGTTTTAACATTTCACTTGGTTTAGGTAGGTTATTAGTCCGTTTAATGGTTCGGTTCTTGTGAGGGTCTTATTTCACAGATTAGAGCACCAATACTCCAGATTTCGGTGAGATTTCAACTCATTGTACCTGTATGATCACACACAAATGTCAGTATATCAATAGAAGTGTAAAATCTTGGTCTGATGAAATTTTGGCAGAGTAACGGTAGGCTATGCGATTTAAAGGCGATTAGGGGGTGATGAGTCGAATGCGATCGACTGTGCCCTATTTATACTGAA
Organism: Flaveria ramosissima; assembly: GCA_025215565.1. NCBI lineage: Eukaryota > Viridiplantae > Streptophyta > Magnoliopsida > Asterales > Asteraceae > Flaveria > Flaveria ramosissima. Next base: position 67,135,346 of record CM046041.1, read on the forward strand.
TCTGAGTTCAATCGGCCGACTGGACCCATTCGCTCATTTCATTCGGGCGAATGGACCTCAGTCGTGCTATTGGATCAGTCGATCACCTTTAGTTGGCCGACTAGAGTTCAGTCGGGCGACTGGCTCATTCGCACACTCTCATTCAGTCGAATGGCTCATTCTGATAAGCCATTCAGTTGAATGGTCCATACTCATGTCCATTCGGCTATATAAGGCATGAGTATGGACCATTTGTTCGGTTGGTCCATACTCATGGTCCAGTCGTGCGAATGGGTCATACTCATAAATTTTTTGACTTTATGACCATTTGACATTTAAATCCTTTTAAGCTGTTGATTTAACATTATGAACATTTGATCATCTCAGACATGATTATTTTAACTTGAAAAACTTTTGACCACCTCAGACGTGATCCTTTTAAACACTTTATCACCTAAGACGTGACCCATTTACCTTTTGAAAACACGTGTGGTCACCTCAGACGTGACCCTTTTAGGTGATTAACTCCCTTACTGAATTCCATGATGTAGTCCGATATTAAACAAACTGAATTGACTAAATTTAAATAAAATAAAAGACATAAGCTGAAGTACAAAACTAAACTTGTTTTTGATTTTTTGAGTGAGGTGTAAATCCTAATATAGAAATCTAATGGATTCGGTTCCGGAATAGGCAGCTTCAATTTATTTTGACCATAACTGGACCAATTCAATTTGGAATCATACAGGCAAGTCAAATCATTTGGGTCATGTTATCAAAAACTTTTTGATGCTCACTTCTTGTTTTTCATCCAGAGTCATTAGCAAATTTAGGAAATCATACTGGTACTATTAGATCCCCACATTGATTTGGACTTTCAAGAATTGTAGCCACGATGATTGTCAGTATGCTGGTCCTCTTAAATCCATACACAGACTTTTGACATAGATTGGTGATAGTTTAAGGTTTAATTATTTCAACCAACATTTGTGGATCCCACGCTTATGTGGTAATCAACATTCCTCAGGAGATTTTTAGCGTTCTACGGGTATTTTGACAAGAAGAAACTATTCTTAGAGCTTTCAAAAAGAAGCCAAGCCTCAGGTCAGTGCCATCGCATAGCAGAGAGGCGGCAAACAACAATGAATTCTAGAATATATAGGTTATGCTTATCCCCAGGTCAGTGCCATCGCACAGCAGAGAGGCACACAACCTATCTTCTTGTTAGAGCTTCTTTATTTTTCTTTTGCACATAACACACCAACAACATAAGTTATTAGCTTGATAGGGTTTGCTTTTCATTTTTTTCGTGCTTTGCTCTATTTATGGTCATCCGCTCACATTTGTGGCGTTTATTTGCTCGTCACCCCTTATTGGAATATTATTGATTGTGTTAACCAGTGATAAGATGGAAACCCACAGTCAGTTGAACAACTTAGTTTGATCTTGAGATCACCAACCAGGTCTAATCATCTATTGTGTTGAATCTACCGACCTATCATCTGTGGTCTAGAAATCTCTAGGTCTACTTTTGTTGTGTTACCTTAGTAGTGACCAGTTTTGCTATCATTTTTCCTTTTATATTTCTCAGACTACTCAGACTTATACTTTGAATTTGGCATCTTATCTAATTTAAACTTTTAAAGTCCTACTTGATTTGTTCCTGTGTACTATCATTTTCAAAAGTCATTGAATCGATATCACAAATACGATCTACTTTCTATCAGCTTGCTCTCCTTCTCCCTCGTTTTTTTAATGTTGTTAGCTAAACCTATTCTCCCCCCAAAATTCTAACACCATAAACGATCTGCGCTTTTAGGATTTTAATAGGCAAAGAAATAACATCAGATTAATTTAAACAGAAAATAAAATAAATAAGGAAATAAAATTAAAAATTGACTAAATGCATCGGACTAAACATGGTCATCATCTGGAATTACATCACTTTTCTTTTTATCTCCATTGACCTCTAACAAATATAGAAAACATGGTTTGTCAAAAGCCTTTGTATAGAGGTCAGCGCGTTGAAAATCAATGTTTATTTTTACCACATCGATTAAGTTCTTTTCAATGCAGTCACGTATAAAGTGATATTTTATGCCGATGTGTTTGGTCTTAGGATGTTGTACTGGATTTTTAGTTACTGCAATTGCAGCAGAGTTATCAACAAAAATAGATAAGAATTTCATCTCTCCCATGGCACTCATCTCAAATTCAGCCTTCATTACTGCTTCAAATTCTTTACATAAATCTTCGTTCTTTGACCCGAAGATGATATCATCAACATAGATTTGAACAGGCAGCAAATCACCATCTTTCTCTTTGATAAACAATGTGTAATCAATAACACCTCTGCGAAAGCCGTGTTTCACGAGTTGAGTCGAGAGTTTCTCACACCAGGCCCTTGGGGCTTGATGAAGCCCGTATAAAGCCTTGTCGAGTTTGTAAACTCTGTCCCGATGATATAGATCTTCAAATCCCTCGGGTTGACTGACGTACACTATCTCTCGGATTTCACCATGAAGGGATGCACTCTTCACATCCAATTGATAAACTTTAATCTTCATATACGATGCATAGGCAAGGAAGATGCGGATGGATTCCATTCTTGCCACGGGTGCAAACACTTCATTGTAATCTATTCCCTCGACTTATCGAAATCCTTGAACTACAGCCGAGCCTTGTTCCTGATAATGACGCCTTGGTAATCCTTCTTGCATTTCAACACCCATTTGGTGCCAATGACTTTAGCACCTATATGTCTATCCACCAGAGTCCATACGCCTAACTTCTTGAACTGAAGAAGTTCTTCTTGCATGGCACTCACCCATGCCTCATCATTCAAGGCTTCACTAACATACTTTGGCTCAAATTGAGATACAAAACAACGATATGCACCATCCTGAAGATATCTCTTTTCCATTACAGAGACATAATCAGCTTAGTACAGCTGATTTCTGGTCTGAACTCCTGACCTCACGTCCCCTATAACATTATCCAAAGGATGATAGACATTTAGGCGTGATCCAGGGGTTGTTGGAACAACTACCTCAGAATCCAGATTATGAACATTTGGTTCAGTATCTGAGGTAGTAGGAGTTTGAGGTTCCGAAGACGCAGAGGCATCAATGTTAGATGCTTGTGACTTGCAGGAATTGGAACCTGTTCCTCTTGATTGTTCTGGTAATTCTCCACAGCTTCATCTTCTGAGGAGGAGTCACTTGCTTCAAGTGCTCCCCCTGAGTGGTGAGACGAGTCACCTTGTGATCCAGTTGATGTTGAATCTAGTGACGGTGAGTTTAGAACATCATACATCATCTTGGTTGCTAATTCTTCATCAGAAGTGGAGAGAGGTATGTTGAAGGACTTGAAGAATCCATCATAGTCGAAAAAGTAAGAGGGTCCTTTTCCAGTAGGTGGTGTGGTGTATCTGAAGGATTCTGTGTGCCCAAGACACTTAGAATATTGATGTGGTTAGTACGTTATGATCCAAGTCGGGTTATACCCAATAACAAGCTTAGCAAACACCAATTAATGTTTAATTGATGATATGATCATGCAATTAAATATTTACACCAATTTAGAAAATGGGTTTTCTAAACAAATTGCATAAGAGGTGGAACAAATTATAAGGATAATTTGTTGATGAATTGTTGTTATTCTTGTCATTTAAAAGGGGTTTAAATAACACTAATAATATATGAGTGTACTTTAATTAAAGTGTTTAATTAAAGAATACATATGTCACATTTATAAATCAAATCTAGAAGGTGACTTTTTATTGTGTGACATGAGACTAGTTAACTTTAATAATGTGTGATAAAAATTAAAGGGGGGAAACTCTTTTAATTTGAATCATTTTGCCGCCCCCCCTTAAGGTGATTGGACCAATATTGTGTCTTGAAAACACACACACTATTAACTAGTCATACACTCAATATATTCACCTATTCCAATACATGCAAAACACAAAAAAAAACTCTCCTCTTTCTCCCTCTCTTGTTACGGAACAAGGCAGCAGCATTGAAGCCTTTGGAGATCGATTTTTGTGTTCATTTTGGTGGTGTTCTTCCTAACAAGAAGGTGTCTTGCAAGGAGCTTGGGGGTAAACACACTTCAGGGCTTCTTCCTTGGAGTCTTGGCCAAGATTTGAGCATCCAAACCTTTCTTCCTTGGTCGTTTTTGCTGCTGGAAGAAGGTAGATATCACAGCTCATTGAAGCTGTGATTTTATGTAGTTTTACATTTGCTAAAAGCTTGTTCATTCACATATTAAAGATCCTATTGATTTGGGGTTTTGTTTTCATCTTAAAACAACTTTTAGAACACGAAATTTTTCAGATTATAAACATGTTATAATCCTAAACCTCCGCTGCGTTTTCTGAAAGTTTAAAAGGTTAAACTATGTTTTAGTGTTCTAACAAACCCTTCAATGGCATCAAGAGCCGGTTATGTGGATGACTTGCTTGTTTTGTCCTTTAAAATAGGTTTTAAAGGATGATAATAAGCTTAGTATAGGCTGTTTTTGGGCTGCTAAGTTCATATGATATGAAACCCCAATCTTTCAAAGTCATATCACACATGCTTGTGATTAAACTTTGAAAGATATACATGTTTGTTATTTGTTTTGTTTGGACAAAATAAAACCCGAAATTTCAGTTTATGTTGGCTGAAATTTCGTGGTTTTAAGTGGGGTTTTCATTATACTTTGGATGATATGATAGATGCTTGTTTTAGTGCATAACCTAGCCATTGACCTTGTGATTGTTTGGATGTTTGTGATGGTTGTATTCATTCATTCAATTGGGTTGTATTATTTGTTGTTTGTGCTTTGTTTCAAATGTAATTTATTTATTATTGGGTTGTAATAAATAGATTAGGTGTATTTTCATTTTACTAGATATCTTGTATTAGGACTTTATATCTTGTAATATGAAGACATACACATTGGAAGCACAAAGGAAGGTCATGAAAGAAACATGGAGCATTTTGGATGCGGTTTCAAGTGGGAGGCTTTTGGAAGTTTTCTATATGCTTTGTTTGTGACCCTTAGGAATGTCCTATGGACCACACTTGTGATGGCAAACAAGTGTGGACCACTTTAGATGCTATGGTTATGCACATATGCACATATGGTTGTTTATGTTTATGCTTGGTTGATTGTTTGTTGTTTGATTGTTTGGTTGATATTTGGATATTCATAACAAACTCATTAACAAACTTAACAACCTGAAAATGATGGTTCTTAAAAGTTTATATAAAGTTATTAAAATGGTTTAATGATTTTAAAGATTAAAATAGGTTTTAATCAAAGAACCATAGGGTACCTTGTATTTGAAAGCATGCAAATACAAGTACATAGAGTTTTCTAAACTAGAATTTTGAAACCTCTAAACTTTTTTTACAAACAAGATCAACACCGTCCTTTTACACAACACTTGAGTCACTTGGGAACTCTTAGTGGGATAAAGGTCACCTAACCATTTTGAGGGAACTTGTGACTTGAGGTGAGAATGCCTTATTTGTGGGATAAAGGTCACCTAACCACTTATTTTGGCAAACTCACACGTAGGTGTAAGTAGGGTATCTTGATTTGCAAACCATGTCAAATGGATCACCTACGTGTGGTTTCCAAATGGTGTTGATGGGATTAACATGCCGACTTTACATATGATGTTTCAAGTCGATCCCATTCTAGAAATTGCAAATGGTTGCAATCGTCAAACGTTGACCACCTTATTAATTTAAATCGTGGGATAAAGGTCACCTAACCACAATTTAAATGTAATGTTGGGTTCTAGACTTTAATATAAAAATGACCTTAAAAGGCATTAATTATTAAAAATAACAATATCGAAAGTACTAAAATAGATCTTTGTTAAATTTTGTAGATGGCCACCAACAATGAAATCACGATAACTCATCCGCGTCCAACCAATCATTACGTGCGATCCTCCAAAAGGAACGTCTAAATCATAACAACTTTATTGATTGGTATCGAAACTTGAGAATCGTTCTCAAGCAAGAGAAACGATCATATGTTTTAGACGACCCTATCCCCGATCAACCTACTAAGGATGATGAGGAGGCCTTCAACGATTGGTTGAAGTACACTGAGGACTCCGTCCAAGTGTCTTGTCTCATGCTAGCGAGCATGACTCCGGATCTCCAAAAGGAGTATGAACATCACGGAGCTTATGACATGATAACCCAGCTGAAGGAAACGTTCCAACAGCAAGCAAGGGTTGAGCGCTTCGAAACGGTTCGAGCACTCCATGCATGTCGTATGGACGACAACCAATCTGTTTCATCTTATGTTCTTAAGATGAAAAGTCATATTGACCGCCTCGAGAGGCTTAATTGTCCCGTCTCGAAGGAATTGGCCACGGATTTGATCCTTAATGGCCTTACCAAAAAGTTTGAGGCGTTTGTGTTATGAATGCTTGGGACAAAAGCATTGGTGAGCTTCACTCAATGCTCAAAACGGCCGAGGCGGCCATGGGTAAAAGGGTTTTACCCGTTCTCACCATCAATGAAGGTGGGAACAATAAAAGGCCTCGTCCCGCACCCAAGGCAAAGGTTGCTAAGGGTAAGGGACCCGCTTGGGGAAAAGGGAAAGGGGTGGTAAGGGTACCACCCAAACCACAAGAGAAGAAGCAAAAGGTTGCTACTAATGACCCATGCTTCAAGTGTGGGGAGATTGGACATTGGGCAAGGAATTGCCCCGTCCATCTCCAAGAGTTGAAAGCAAAGAGGGATGCCGGGCAGACCTCAGGTACAACATACATGATTCATATTGATCTTAATGTTACATCTTCAAACACATGGGTATTAGATACCGGATGTGGAACTCATATTTGCAATTTGTTGCAGGGGTTCAAAAGAAGTAGGGACTTCAATCAAGGGGATGTTAGCCTCTTCATGGGCAATGGAACCAAAGTCCAAGTTGAAGCTCGTGGGGACTACATCCTAAAACTTCCAAGTGGCTTGGATGTTATTTTGAAGAATGTTTTGTATGCTCCTAGTTTGACTAGGAACATTATTTCTGTATCCCAATTAAGACTTTATGATTATGTATTATCTTTTATTGAAAATGATATTCATGTTTCTTTAAATAATATGTTCTATTTTAAAGCTATACCCATTAATGGTATTTATGAATTGGTTCATGAAAATGCTTTAAATAGTTCATTGTACCATACTAACACCAAAAGACTCAAGTTGGATTTGAGTGATACCTATCTTTGGCATTGTCGTCTTGGTCATATAAACAAGAAACGTATACAAACTCTTCAAAAGAATGGTCTTTTAACAACAAATGAATGTGATTCATTTGATGTGTGTGAATCTTGTTTACAAGGTAAAATGACTAAGGCACCCTTTAGTGGGACTAACCAAAGGGCAAAAGATTTATTAGGAATCATACATTCGGATGTATGTGGTCCTTTTAAGCCAATGACTAGAATGGTGAAAGATACTTCATTACCTTTACCGACGATTATAGTCGCTATGGGTATGTGTACTTATTAAGGCACAAAGATGAAGCTTTTGAAATGTTCAAAATCTTCAAGAATGAAGTTGAAAATCAACTCAACAAGTCAATTAAAGTTCTTCGTACCGATAGAGGAGGTGAATACCTAAGTGATGTTTTTCAAGATCATCTTAGGAGTTGTGGGATTGTCTCACAACTCACTCCACCTGGAACACCACAACATAATGGGTGTCTGAGAGGAGGAATCGAACCTTATTGGATATGGTCCGATCTATGATGGCTAGAAGCACATTACCTCTATCATTTTGGGGTTTCGCTTTGCTCTCCGCGGCCCGTATTCTAAATATGGCCCCAACCAAAAAGGTGGAAAGGACACCTTTTGAGATATGGCATGGAAGAGTTCCATCCCTATCATACTTAAGAGTCTGGGGTTGTGAGGCTTATGTTAAGACTCCCACCCCAAACAAATTGAAAGTCCGATCCACCAAGTGTATCTTTATTGGATATCCTAGAGATTCTATGGGATATTATTTCTATGATCCACTGGAACAAAAGGTGTTTGTTGCCAGAAAGGGTGAGTTCTTAAAGCAAAGTTCCTTATGGAAGGAACTAGCAGTAGAACAGTGGATCTTGAGGAGGATCAAGAACCACAACCCGATGCACGTTTGGTTGAAACTAGCACTCAACATGAGGATGTTGAGGATGATCAAATGGTTGATCAATACACGCAAAACGTTCGCAGAAGTGGTAGAACTAGTAATCCACCTGAAAGATACGGATTTTTCATGGATGGATGCTATGTGGTAGATTCAGATGAGCCAACCACATACCATGATGCAGTGTCCAATTTGGATTGTGACAAATGGCTTGAGGCCATGAACGTTGAGATGCAATCCATGTATGACAATCAAGTTTGGGAACTTGTTGTACCACCTCTTAATTCCAAGGTAGTTGGAAGTAAGTGGGTTTTCAAGAAGAAAACCGATATGCATGGAAACTTGGATACTTATAAAGCTAGACTTGTAGCAAAGGGTTTCACTCAAACTCAAGGGGTTGATTATGATGAAACCTTCTCACCTGTTGCGATGCTAAAGTCTATAAGGATATTGTTTGCCATAGCTGCTCATTATGATTATGAGATTTGGCAAATGGATGTCAAAACCGCTTTCCTAAATGGATATCTTGAGGAAGATGTCTATATGGTTCAGCCTGAAGGTTTTGTCGATCCAAAACATCCTAATAAAGTATGCAAGTTAAAGAAATCAATCTATGGATTGAAACAAGCATCGAGAAGCTGGAATCACCGTTTTGATGAGGAAGTAAAGAAATTTGGCTTCATCAAAAACGCTGATGAGGCTTGTGTGTATAAGAAGGCTAGTGGGAGCACAGTAACTTTCCTAGTATTGTATGTTGATGACATACTACTATTTGGAAATGACATTCCAACCTTGGAAGGTGTAAAAACCTGGCTTGGAAGTTGTTTTTCCATCAAGGATCTTGGTGAAGCCGCCTATATTCTGGGAATAAAGATCTATAGGGATAGATCAAGGCGGTTGATTGGTTTGAATCAAAGTGCATACATTGATAAGATCTTGAAAAGGTTCAAGATGGAGAACTCTAAGAAAGGTACCGTACCTATTCAAAGAGGAACGATATTGAGTACGACTCAATGTCCTAGCTCAAAGGATGAGCAAGATAAAATGAAGGCAATCCCATATGCATCTGCTATTGGATCCATCATGTATGCAATGATATGCACTCGACCGGACGTGTCATGCGCCTTAAGCATGACAAGTCGTTACCAGCAAAATCCTGGAAACAGTCATTGGATGGCTGTTAAGAACATACTTAAGTACCTAAGGAGGACAAGGGATATGTTCCTAATCTATGGATCTGGTGATGAGGAACTCGTTGTAAAAGGTTACACGGATGCGAGTTTCCAAACTGATCGTGATGATTCTCGGTCACAATCGGGATATATTTTCATTCTGAATGGAGGAGCGGTCTCTTGGAAGAGCTCCAAGCAGGATGTGGTGGCTCTATCAAATACAGAATCAGAATACGTCGCCGCCTCCTTGGCAGCTCAAGAAGCTGCATGGTTGAAGAAATTCATTGCCGATCTAGGGGTTGTCCCTTCCATTCAGGACCCCCTAGAGATCTTTTGTGATAACGAGGGTGCGATTGCTCAAATCAAGGAACCTCGTGCTCATCAAAAGACTAGGCACTTTGAGCGGAGATTCAACTACATACGAGATGAAGTTGAAAAGGGAAAGATATGTATTCGCAAAGTTCACACGGATCAAAACATTGCGGATCCTCTCACGAAGCTCCTTGAAAAAGCAAAGCATGAAGGTCATACTTGTGCCATGGGACTTCGATATTCTAGTGATTGGATTTGATCTGTAAACTTTGTATTTGGATATGTGGAACTCTTTATTATTTGAATAAAATTATTTGGATATAATGTTTCAATTAATGTTCCAAATTAGCATGTTTTATCCATGAGTAAAATGTTTACTCTAAAATGTCCGTAGTCGCTCATACTTGTGGGAACAAGTGTGAAAGTAAGATTATTATGAACTTGGATTGGTTGATATTCATAAGGATGAATATAGAGCAATGGGTTGCTACCAAGGTTCATAGATATTTGTGGGATACAAATATTGGACAAACCCGCACCTCAATTTTTACTACATAGAATCTTATCGATTGATCATAAGTAAGTTTGAGTAAAAGGCGAATATCATTTGGTATCCTCAGACCTGAGATACATATTGGGTTTTGATATTCACCAAGTTTTATACCTTGAGCTTATTCTTCACTGTCCTGAAATAGTGGACAGTACATAAGGGTATGTTCAGGTATAACACGAGGTGTTTGTGAGAAACGTATGTAGTCAAGATGGAATTTGTTCCTCTTATTCGTTGAGAGTTAGATATCTAAGGCCTGATTAAGTTTAATCAACAAGGAATGATCATTCTGTGTCCTTGGATTTAACATGATATCTGTAACAAAAGGATTGATGATTGATTCACCTAAATCATTTCAAGTAGGGTACTTGAAAGAGATGATGTTATTGAATGGCTATAAGTCATGCGTATTAAGGGTAGTAAACCGTTGTTAGGCGGTATTTACTGCTTGCATCAATCTTCTATGAATCTTGGGCAAGTGGGAGATTGAAGGATTCTGTGTGCCCAAGACACTTAGAATATTGATGTGGTTAGTACGTTATGATCCAAGTCGGGTTATACGCAATAACAAGCTTAGCAAACACCAATTAATGTTTAATTGATGATATGATCATGCAATTAAATATTTACACCAATTTAGAAAATGGGTTTTCTAAACAAATTGCATAAGAGGTGGAACAAATTATAAGGATAATTTGTTGATGAATTGTTGTTATTCTTGTCATTTAAAAGGGGTTTAAATAACACTAATAATATATGAGTGTACTTTAATTAAAGTGTTTAATTAAAGAATACATATGTCACATTTATAAATCAAGTCTAGAAGGTGACTTTTTATTGTGTGACATGAGACTAGTTAACTTTAATAATGTGTGATAAAGTTTAAAGGGGGGGAAACTCTTTTAATTTGAATCATTTTGCCGCCCCCCCTTAAGGTGATTGGACCAATATTGTGTCTTGAAAACACACACACTATTAACTAGTCATACACTCAATTCATTCACCTATTCCAATACATGCAAAACACAAAAAAAAACTCTCCTCTTTCTCCCTCTCTTGTTACGGAACAAGGCAGCAGCATTGAAGACTTTGAAGATTGATTTTTGTGTTCATTTTGGTGGTGTTCTTCCTAACAAGAAGGTGTCTTGCAAGGAGCTTGGGGGTAAACACACTTGAGGGCTTCTTCCTTGGAGTCTTGGCCAAGATTTGAGCATCCAAACCTTTCTTCCTTGGTCGTTTTTGCTGCTGGAAGAAGGTAGATATCACAGCTCATTGAAGCTGTGATTTTATGTAGTTTTAAATTTGCTAAAAGCTTGTTCATTCACATATTAAAGATCCTATTGATTTGGGGTTTTGTTTTCATCTTAAAACAACTTTTAGAACACGAAATTTTTCAGATTATAAACATGTTATAATCCTAAACCTCCGCTGCGTTTTCTGAAAGTTTAAAAGGTTAAACTATGTTTTAGTGTTCTAACAAACCCTTCAGTATCTCTGATCATCAACGTTACACCACACTTCTACTAGACCCGTTGAGTTGTTGTAAACACTCTTGTTCGGTATGTTGTATCCTAGGAAGATACCATCTTCAGCCTTCTCGCTGAATTTTCATTCATGAGTCTTCTTTAGTAGGGTGCACGGTGCGCCAAACGGTTTGAGATACTCTAGATTAGGTTTACGTCGTTGTAGTAACTCGTAGCATGTCTTGCCATGGCGTTTAACTACCAGAACTCGATTTAACGTGTAACACGCATTTGCCACTGCCTCATTCTAGAATTGGATAGGCAGTTTCGAGTCTGCTAGCATTGTCTGTGCGGTCTCTATCAAGCTGCGATTTCTTCTCTCAGCAACGCCATTCGTCTGAGGCGTGTAGGCAGAGGTGAACTGGTGCATAATTTCCTTTTTCCTTGCAGTAAGGCTCCATCCACTGATTCTTGAACTCGGTTATGTTGTCTGAGCGTACCTATCTTACCTTCAGCTTGTAGAGAGACTCCACTGTAGTTACTAATTCCTTGAAAGACTCAAATTTTTCTGATTTGGATTTCAGAAATATTACCTAAGAAAATCTTGAGTAGTCATCAGTAACCACATAGCAGTACAAGTCGCCTGCAATGCTTCTTGTATTGACTGGACCAAACAAATCCATGTGAAGAAGTTCAAGAGGAAGCTCGATGGAATGAACTTTCTTTTCCTTATGAGACTTCTTCGTTTGTTTTCCTTTTTTGCTCGCCACACAGAAATCCGGAAGTTGGAAGTTTTTGACGTTGACTCCTCTCACTAGATCATTCTGGATCAAGTGATTCATCTTTCGTGGATTAATGTGTCCCATTCTCCGATGCCCGGAGATGGAGTCCTTCTCAGTAGCCTTTGACAAGAAGCACTGAACTTTATGATCCGTTGTGGAGGCCGTTGAAAGGTCCAAGACATAAAGATCTTTATATCTTGAAGCTGTCATCAAGACTTGTTCCTCCGGGATCACACAGTCCTTTTTCAGGACATAGCAATTCTTGTTGTCGAATATAACCTTAAAGCCTTTGTCACATATTTAGGATACAGAAAGTAAGTTGTTTTGAAGTTGTTGAACGTAGTTTACTTTATCAAACTTCACTTTCTGATTTCCCACTTCCACTTGAGCTGTGATATACCCTCCTTTGTTACCTGCAAATGAAACATGGCCTCCTTTTATTTGTTTGACGTTTGATAAGAGTGCCCTGTTTCCAGTCATGTGCCTGGATGCTCCGCTATCGACAATCCACGTGTTAGTCTCAGCACTATAGCGAACACCCTGCACATTCAATTGAAAACATTAGTTAAGGTTAGGAACCCAAGCCTTTACTGGCTTGGGTTTCCCAGAGGCATCACACATCATAAATTCAACCCATTGACCTTTAGATGGTGAGGGAAGCTCAGGTGTCTTCTTGTCCTCATTATCAGACACTGAGGTTGACTTTTCTTTCCATAAACCAGCTTTGTGTAAGGCATGTTTGTGATAAACAGACGACTGGCTAATGGGTTGAACTTTAGGTTCACTAGCTCTTCTAGGTGGAGTCAATGAGCTCCTCTTAGAAGACCTAGGTTTTGATTCCTAAAGTTCAACTTTCTTCCTAGGTGTCTGATAGTAAGGACAGTAAGAAGCAATGTGTCCACACTCTCCATAGTTGTAGCATGACCTGCTATCAACTTTATGATTGAACTGTCATTGTCGAGACGTGTGTGACACCCGAGTGACATTGTTCTGTTTGGGTTTTGACTCTACTTCTTTTGATGTTTTATCTTGTTTAACAAATTTAATTGTTTTAACATTCTTAGCATCCTTCCCATTTTGTTTATCTGGACTTTGACATGAAATACGTGATTGGTTAACAGTAATCGTCTTTTTAGATTCAGATTTGACTTTGTTTGACCCGGACTTTATATTAACCTATTCAAACTCTTTTTCCAGATTAACACAAGGCATTTTACCTTTTGCCTTTTAAGTGGCCTCCTTTTGTTTAGTTCCAGATTCATTTGATGTACATGAGGAATCTGGATCACTTACAAGAGGAGTGGACACCACATGATCCTTGATTGGATTGTTATTAATTGGTTTACTTTTAGTGTTCATCAAGGTCTCAGGTGGTGGTAACAACTTTATATCCCACATCCTCCCCATTGTTACGCTCTCTCACTAAGTGTTGGACAATATGAGATGAACTTGTCCAACTATGCAGTTTTTGCTTTAATGAATTGACTTCTACTTCTAAAACTGCTTTTTGTTTCTTAGTGTCTTCTAGGGAGTTAAGATAGTACCTAATGTCATTAGCTTGGTTAAAGGCTACTACTTCTATTTCCCTAAGCTGTTTGTTCAATAGGTCTATCTTTTCTTTGTAACTATGCTCATTTTGTTTTAAAACTCTGTTTGCCTCAGTGCACAGTTGTAAATCCTTTACTAAGCTATCATTATGATCTAATAACCTAGCAAATTACAAGTCAATGCTCTCCCTAAATTTATTACAATCAGAACAAGCATGATTATTGAAAAGTTGATCAGTAGTACTTACCTGAGAAGGTCTTGATGAAACAGCCATCAAAGCAGAGTCTGGTGTCTCTGGTTCTGGTGATTCTGACGTTGTAGTAGTTGTCCCTTATTTAGGTATGTAGTTGACCTCAGTTGCAGTTTCTTTAATGTTTCACATTACGAGTTCCACTGCAATATCTCCTTCACTAGCTGAATCATCATGAGACAAACCGAAAGCTCAAGTCCTGTCCCTCGTCATCATGAGCAGTGAAGGCTTTAGGATCCTTGCTTAATGAAGTAGGACTACTAGTTGGTTTATCTTGACGAGTGAAGGACAAGAATGGATTTCCGTTTCCAGTTTTCTTGGGCTTCACACACTCTCGTTTGAAGTGCCCCTTTTCTCCACAGTTGAAATAGGTCACCTTGCTCTTGTCAAAACCAAAGGTAGTGTCCTTAGTAGCAACCAAGTTTTGTCCAGTCTTCTTGACAAACTGCTTAGCTCTCCGGACAGCACTTGCTAAGGCCCACATTATATCCATCCTTTCTAGCTCTGTCTCATCTACCTGCACGTAGTCCTCGTCTGCCAGATGACAGTTTCCAATTTTCCCAGCAACTAGTCCATCATAGGAATGGACTACAGCTGCTAAGAGATCCATGTGCTCTCTTGCTACGTCTACTGTCACATTACCGAGATTCTCGTTCTTCAGTCTTGTAGCATTTGCTTCAGATGCAATGCATTGGGTACTAGACGACCCTGATGTTTCTGACCCTGAAGTAGAGGCTTGTGAAGGACCAGCTGAGCTTGACAAAAAAGCTGTCTGAAGTGGTGCTCCAGACGTCTTGGCTTGTGGAGTAGCATTGTACAGTGCTGGATTCTGAGTATAAGAAGACTTTTGAGCTCTGTACTTCATCCTTAATGCTTCCTCTCTCAGCTTCAGAATGAATCATTTATGTCAAACTTCGCTAGCATACCATTCGATCTGAGATTGGAGAGAAAAGAAGCCCATATCTCTGGCAACCCATTTGCAAAGTTTGACACTATATCCTCCATGGTTGTTGTAACTCCATGAGTGTGCAGCTCCCTCATCAAGTTGTAGAACCTATCAATGACGTCATCCAAACTCTCATTTCCCATCGATGGGAAGTTGTCGAACTCCTTCTTCAACTCTTTAGCCTTTATAGCCTTTAATGACGCATTCCCATCATACCGTTTCTCCAGCTCATCCATAGCTTCTTTGCTTGCTTGTTCTCAGAAAATTGATGGAAAATGTCCTTAGGAATTGACTGAGTAAGCAAAGCATAAACTCTCTTTTCTGCATTGTACTTGACTTTTTGTCTATCAGTCTTGCCACCTAGTGTAAGTTTGACTCCATCAGCACCTACTGGCATACTATACCCCGCCTCAATTGCTTCCCACGTATTGGGATCTACTCCATTTAAGTAGATCTCGAAACGTTGCTTCCAGTGTGGGAATTCATCTAAAATGATTAGCTTAGGGGGTTTGTTGTGATTCCCTACTTCACTCTCCAGTAGCAGTAAATTCTGAATACGTGAGTCTTTCCCTGCTGTGAATGCTGAGTATTGGTCCTCCATTGCGATTAACTTTAGTCTTTGGAACAAAACTGTTTCACTTGTGCGAAGAGCTGTGCGATTGGGCTATTCGTGCGATTGAACGATGCGAATGGTTCAATCGTGCGGCTGAACTTATGCGAATGGTTTAGTCGGGCGAATGAACTGATGCGGTTGAACAATGCGAATAGACTGCTCAGTCGTACGAATGGAGGTACTAATGAGTCCAGTCGTGCGTATGAGGGATGCGAATGTGTCTAGTCGTGCGATTGAGTCAATCGTGCGACTGAAGCTGCTAGATTTCGAAAATTTCTAGGTTGAAGGTGTTTTGGCCGTAAATACCCGAATTTTCACTAACCCTAACTGCCGTATGCCGAAAAACCAAACTTTATGAGCAGGAGACGTCTAAGACACCGTTTGACACGAAAAGATTGCGTTTTTAGTGAAAAAACACAATTTTTGTATCAAATACGATTGAATCACACGTAATCAAGAGCCAAAGCTCTGATACCACTTGTTAGGATCGTGTATTTGAACGAAATACTAACTGATTAATGTGTATACCAAATCAAATAGTGCGGAATCCTATTTGATTGGCGATCCAACCAATGGGAACGCACGTCGAATCAATTATGGATTGAATGTAAACGTTAAGAACGATATGGAATCGATCTAGTGCGATCTGTGAACTTGGAACATGTTCTTAGAGGTCTCTGGACGGCTAGGGTACGTCTGGAGTCGAATTTATATGAATTGGTACGTTTTTCCACGAATTAGGTGGTATTTATAGGTTAGGGTTGCTCATTCGGGCGACTGAACCATTAGTATGGTTTAGTCGTGCGATTGAGCCATGCGGTTGATCCATTCGCAAGACTAAGTGTTCAATCGTGTGACTGAGCCATTCTCATGTTACAATCATACGACTGATCCAGTCTCCTAGTTCAGTCGTGCGACTAAGTCATTCACATGAAGTTGTTCATGCGTATGGTCCATTCGCATGGGCCATTTGCATGAGAACTTCATACTACTAAGTTTGAATGTATTTATTTATCATTACATTATCAAGATTCATTCAAACAACCACAAACCTATATAATCAAGTCAATATGCGTTAAACAACTCATTAATGAAATATTAAACATTATAAACACAACCAAACATTTACATTTCATTAAGTAGCCAACTATTACATAAGTGTAAGACATTAAAGACATATTACATTCAGTTCAGAAACTAGGGACATATGTACCTACAACCCGAAGATACACAAAACTTTCCTTTCTCAAGGATCCTTCGGCTTGAAGCCTAATAGCACCCAATCAGATTAGTTCTGTGTATTCGTATTGAGATTCAGTTTGATTCTTTTTGCATTTTCCATTTTGGGACCAATTTTCACAGTTCAGGCATCTTTTATATCTTTTTTCCCGTCTCTTTATAGCACTTTTTGAAATCCGACAAAATGGCAGAACTTGTTCCTTTTTCGCCATTTCTTTCTTGCGTCAAACGTGAGATTGAAAACTTGTTCGCGGATTTCCGGGGGAAGTCCCGGTTTTGCGTGATGAAGGCAACAAAGCAAATTGAAATCAAAAGAATGCATTCAAGTTCTTTAAGGTCTACCGGTAAAAGACCAATTTTTTTTAATAAGCCAAAAACGTGTCTTTAACGAAAACGGGTTTTGTTGAAGGCTTTTTGGTTAAGTGACTTGGTGACTCGGGTGATTGAAAGATAAAAACGTTTAAGCTCAACGGGGCTAACTAGGGTTGACGTTCGGGTAAGGAAAATGAAAGACAATGGTTAGGGCTCGAATGGTTAAGGTTTTATAGTGCCTAACTCATTGTTATGCAACAAATACTAATTAAGGTCTTGAAATGTATACCTAAAGCAAGTTCTAATCACACATATCATATGGCACCCTCAATTAAATCCAGAATGAAAGTAGAATTGCAATTTGCAAAAGCTTGTTTAAGGCTCAAAAATAAACTCACATACGGATGGAATTGGGTAAAAGTGTTTCATTTTACATGATTAAATATTTTACTAGATTATTGCTTTTAAGGATATCACAAAAAAAACATTTTCAATTTTATTAGGACGTCATGGATTTACTTTTTTATTTCCCGAAAACGTATATTTATAATTTGGTTTATCAAAAATTATATTAAATTTTTGGTTTCTTGTCATAAAAATTACTTGGTAAGTGATCTTTTCTTAAAAAGTTTTAAATTTGGACCCCTTTAGCAAAGTCAAATGCATTACTCACATCCCCACACTTAAAATTCACATTGTCCTTAATGTGATTAACATATTCAAGATCAAGAAAGGGTAATGAAATAACTCCCCTAAAAATGATGAATTTTTCACTTGTGTTTGGTTGCCCTCACGTTGTTAGAATCCTCGGTATCACCTGAAATGTCACCAATTTATTGAAAGTATTAAAATCCTAAACACACAAAATAAAAACAAAACGACATAATCTAAAAGATAGATTGGCATGAAACAACTGTGCCAGGACCCCGAAAATGATACGGTTTTCAAGGGCTTTGTGGTGGGATATCCCCCATTCATGGTACATTCGGTTCCTGATGTACGTGACATCGTTGCTCAGGTCATCGACTCGGGAATGCAGATTTTCGACTCGGCTGAAGGCTCGTTGGGCATATTCAAATGATCGCCTTGCATGGTCGCTGGTGGTTTGGATTGACTCATAAAGGTCTAACATGGTTGGGAATTCTCTTGTACGTGAACTTGAAGTTCCAGCTCTGGCTCCTTCCGGCTTTATCGGCATGTCGAGGTCCATGATTATTTCTTCGGGATACGCCGGATCCCAGATTATTCCCTTCTTATCCATGAATCTTGGCTGCCCATTTGATAGGCTTGTCACCATGTACATACTTGTGCAAATGCTCAAGTCTAACAGTCCCGGCATTACTCTTACGGTTCCCTCAGTGTTATAACCATAGCTTTTGTATAAGTTCAAAATCCAGCTTCCTCCAAACATGGGTGTTGGAGCACCAGAAATCGCATTCCTGGCAAAAAAGATTACAAAACAAATACCCAATATTATATGGCAACTGATTAACCATACAATATAAAATAAACAAGTCCCTCAAATTAACAACTCCCTCGCTTTGACCACGAGCTGTTATGGAATGACTAAGTGACCGATGAATGTATTGCAACAGTGGGTCTCGTATCTGATTGCTTTTTGTTTTACTCAAGTTGAACCCTCAGGTTCCAATCCGCTCCCAAAATACTTTCCTCATTGCACCACTTTCCGCGTCTTTACTTTCCTTGTCCGGGAAGGTATGGTACGCCGACATTCTAGATATTTCCTCATCCTCCATTTCTTGTTCCGTGTAGATTCCGAGATAGACACCAAACAAGGCAATGGATATTTTAAGCCAATGCCCAGCTAGTCTGAATGAAACTACACTATCATCCCAAGGGTCAGAGTCCTTCATGCTAAATTTGAAAGATTCTAAAAATTCAAGAGTTAGTTCATAAACGGAAGGTCTATTTTGTGAGAATAAACGCTTCCACTGAACACTCAATAAATTATTATATCTTTCTAGCTATCCGACGGCCGCTAGTGTTTCTTCATCTGCTTGTAAGTGGGATCTTTCGACCCTTTGTAGCAGTCTTTGAAGTCTTTCATGACACCATCTCTCGCGGCTCCCTTCAAAATGTAAGTAGGGATGATCCATGATCCTAAAATTTTTAAAAATAAGTTAATCTAGACAAGATGAATTTCTTGAGCAGTTTCATGATGTTAGTGAAAACCATGTATTTTTCAAGACATAACATCATAATGATTCAATTCATGTTCAAAAATAGTTAAAAATTTAACATCCAAGGAAAAATTTTTGAACATGGGGGTGCGCTTTGTAAAACGTGGGGGTGTGGTTAACATGTTTAGGCGTGAAATCTTGACTCGAGCAAGCATGGTTTTGTTTGTAAATCGTTGATTAAGCATGGGTTTAACATTTTCTTGCTTTAAAAATCAAAGATTATACGTTTAACATTTTAATCATTTGTTAATAATTCAAGACACTCAAAATATATATATTGTTTTACACCACTTCTGAATTCTTGTAACTTGAACAAGATTAACAAAGATTTCACCACGAATTATGAAGATAGTCTTGTCAACAATAAAAGAAAACAAACTAATTAACTAACTAAACATACTAATAACTAACTAAACATACTAATTAACACTAATCTACTAAAAGAATAAACATGAACAAGTAGGTTAAAAGCATTCATCATTCCATAATACATTTTAAGAACAAGTTTTTACACATAATTGCTAGGATTTCGGTTGTTAAGAGACCTAATCACCTAACTACACGTAAATGACTTTCATAATCATAGGAATTAGCATACTAACCTCTTGATCAAATACTCTTGAAAGAACTCTTGAAAAGATGAAAGAAAAATGGAAAACAAGGTGAAAATGAAAGTGGATATGACTTTGCAGGCAATTGAGGTCAGTATTTATCATGCAAAATTGAAGAGGAACAAGACAAAAGGCTGAAATATGTCAGCTTGTGTCATTTTTTGTCGAACACGGGGGCGTGCCTCCTTAAGCACGGGGCCGTGTTCATGTGTTGTTGTTTGGTTTCAGTCTTTTGTTGTTCCGTTTTTCAATTTCGCACGTTATGTAATTTTCCCGGTTAAGTTTTAACAAATCCAAATCATCAGCAAAGATACGAAAATAGTCCTAGAGTTAAATAACACAAGCTAAATTGAAAATTACATTTCCTAGGGTCCTATGGTTACATGATACGTTAAAAGCCGAGAATATGAAACAGCAAAACCAGACTCTTTAACGCGCAACAGCACACTTAGCACATCACGAAATGCATCTAAAAAAAACTCCACACATTTCGTGTGGAAGGTTTGGGATGGGATAGTGAGAAGTGCGTTTGCTCAATTCCGTGAGCTGCCGGTTAATGGAAATGATTTCCTCGCTCATCTGTTGAACTTTTTGGATAAGTTCAGCTAAGCGTTGGGATGCAACGAGGTTTATTTCAGTTCGTTGCTTGATTTAGTTCATGCAGCTTGAAGAAGTATTCCTGAGTCGTTGGCTCTCGCGTTTCAGAACGCAGTTTCTTCGCAGGATTCCAGTTTGAACTTCCGTGACTTGATTCTTTTATTTTTTCAGACGTTTTTAAGCAGGAATGGGTGTGATGAAAGAATGGAACTATTGTGGTATTTATATACAGGTCGTGAAAAGTGAACACGGGGGCGTGCTTGGCTAGGCATGGCCCCGTGCTTGCCAGAATTCGTCTTAAATTCGACCTGCAACGTTCCAGAGTCGTCAGCGGAGATCGTGGAAAAATTTGTCAGAGACACGGGGGATGCTTCATGAGGCATGGCCCCGTGCTTGTGCTTGTGAAGTCCTAAAAATTGTTAAAAAGTAAGAAAAATTTATGTACAGGTGCCGCGTTTAAGTTTCGGGTCTTCGGCATCACCCTTCCCCACACTTAGTTTTCGTCGGGGCGGAGGTGTAATTCCTCCGAAGGAATCTTGGTTGGTCCATCGTTATATGGTTTCAAACGATGACCATTTACTTTGAAACTTAAACCTGCGTGGTTATAAATTTCAATGGCGCCATTCAGAAACACGTTTTTGATCGTATAAGGTCCAGACCAACGTGATTTCAGTTTTCCGGGAAATAAATGTAAACGAGAGTTATACAATATGACACGTTCTCCCACATGAATTCGTTTTGTGCACTTTAATCGAGCGTCGTGGAATTTCTTTGTCTTTTCTTTGTAAACCCTAGCGTTTTCGTACGCTTGTTCCCTCAATTCCTCCAATTCGCGAATTTGTAGGAATCGACTCTTTCATGCAAGGTCTTGGTCCAGGTTTGCTGCTTTAAGTGCCCAAAAGGCCTTGTGCTCTAGTTCCTTAGGTAGATGACATGACTTCCCATAAACTAGTTTAAACGGTGTTGTGCCGATTGGAGTCTTATAGGCTGTTCGAAAAGCCCATAATGCATCATTTAACTTGGTAGACCAGTCCTTGTGGTTTTGATCTACAGTTTTCTCAAGGATTCATTTGATACCTCGTTAGTGACTTCGGCTTGCCCATTTGCTTGTGGATGGTAAGCAGTTGTAAAGCGATGGTGAACTCCATAACGTGCCATTGCTCTTTCAAGCTGATTGTTACAGAAATGAGTTCCTCGGTCTCTAATTAGAGCTTTAGGGGCACCGAAATGAGAAAATAGTTTCTTAAGGAATTTTACAACGTTCCTTGATAGGATCGGGATCTAGTTTGATCAATTAGACTAAGATTTGCAGCAGAATATAACAAGAATTAGACGAAATTTAAGCAAGAATAATATGAATATTCAATCAAACAGTGACGATTATAGAGAGAGAGTTTTCTGCAAATAGAGTATTTTCATTCACGTAAAAGCTTCGGTTCAAAACAATTAGGTCAACATTCCTTTTATAAAGGAATGTGACGTCAGCTGATGTCACTTATAGTGACATCTAACTGATTTATACAAACAACTGAAAGTAGACTAAACTACTGAAGATATCCACAACAACTGAGGACACCTTCATAAAAATACTAAGTACAAGCTACAATTACAACTACTGAAGATATAACATCTGAAGTGTAAGAACTTCAGATGTTTTACATAAAATAAAACTACTGAAAAGTAAACCATCACAACTACTGAAAAGAACTACTTCAGCTGTTGTGACAACTTCTGAGAACTTGGTCTTCAGACTTTCTCTTCAGCAGTTGTCTTCAGACTTGTCTTCAGACATTGTCTTCAACTGTTGTCTTCAGACTTTATCTTCAGACTTTGGCTTCAGACTTTATCTTCAGACTTTGTCTTCAGCTGTTGTAGACCACTTCAGTTGTTATGATGTCGGTGGGACTTAAAGGTTTTTCTGATCTGGCTCATTAGTTCTTTTGGTCCAACAAACTCCCCCTGAACCAATGCATCCAAAACCTTTAAGATTATTGAAGTCCCACTTATTGGCAGAAACATTTTCTGGATCAGCTCAGAAATCACCAAAATAAGCTCAGGCCAGGGAAGAGGTTTCAAAAACTTTGATTGGCAAAGGATGAATGTGAACTCTGTATTGGGGAATTTGGACACAAAGCTGTTACCCCATTCATGAGACCTACTTCCTAATGATTCGTCTGTAAGACTCTCTAACATAGGCCTCAAGTAGTACAACTTTTTCTTCCATTGTGAGTTCTTCAACTTCACTTTCAAAGAAGAACTCAGGCCCATAGTACTCTGATAAGTATTTAACATTTTTTCCATTCTTTAGCTCCAGAGTAGTTATTTCTCTGTATGCAAACTCATCAGGATGAGTACCTTCAAGTAACAACTGGAGCTCATTTCTTCTTATTTCTTCAAGCTTCTTGTAGATCAACCCCTTCTTCACTATTTTGTTTTCAAGTAAATTTTGTGGAGTCATCTTAGACTTGTAAGCTCTCTTGAAGTCATCAAGGATTTCCCAGGGTGACACTACAATGGCCAGCATTATCACAGCATCTACAGTCTTCTTTACTTGGCCATTGTATCGACTTGGAATATTCTTTCTATGAATTCTGTCACTTACTCTGGGTCAGGCCAAATTCTCACTTTCTCTTTCTGATATTGAAATGTGAATCTGAGAGCATACAACCTCTGAGCATGTTTCTTCATAGCTTGTATGGATGAAGACTTAGGAAACTCTTTATCAACCATCCTTAACAGCTGCTCATCATGTTGTTTTTACTGTTCTTCTTCTTGAAGTTTGACTTTTACCATTTGCCTTTGGATGTCAGGTGTGATTGTTGTTTGTTGACTCCTGGGCTCATGGATCTTTATTTTAAGAACACCAGAGATTGGCAGACTATCATCCTCATCATCATCTTCTTCTTCTTCCATCCTCAACACCCTTCTCTTTCTCTTGGGTGCATCATTGGTGGTTGTTTGAGTAGGTTTCTTGGGTAAAGGAGTTGGTTTTGAGGGTTGTGAAGTTGGTTGTTTTGGTGTGGGAGATTGTAGAGGCTGTTCTAGCATTTTGGTTGTGAGTGAGGCTTTGGATAACTTTGTCATATCAGACCTTTTCCCAGCACCAGCTTCATCAAGAGCTTCTATGATCAATCCTTTGTTGAATGCTTCAGAAGAACAGATTCTGGTGGTTATCTCCAAAATACTGTCTCTGGACCATGACTTAACTTCAATGATTGGTCTTCCCAAATGCTTTGATATGAATCTTATCATAGCTTCCAGCCTTTCCATTTCTTTCTCATTACAACTTGCCCATCTATGCTCAATCTCTTGAATCTCTAGCCTTCTAATTTCAGAGTCAAGTTTGGCTGTGTCAAAACCTTGTCGGAAGAGTTGATCAATGATCTTATCCATAGATCTGCTATGTTGCTCATCAGCTTCTTTGATCAGTTCTTCTAATTTTTTCTCATCTTCAGTTTGTTCAGCACTCTTCTTTCCTTGTATGTGATCATCTCCTTTTCTTTCTTCTCTTTTTCTTCTTCCACTTCAACTCTCTTTCTTTTTTCTGCTTTCACTGACTTAGACTCCCCCTTTTTGGTTGCATTGGGTTCAAGGGTTTGAATGTCAGAAAGTCTCTTAGAAACAGCATCATCAAATAAGGGTTGAAAACTTGAGGAAAGCCTCTCATCAATGGCTTGATGCACAATGTTAGTGATGATGGGAGTGATGAGAGGTAAGGACGATTGAAAGGCATCAACCATTTGCTCAGAGGGGTTCTGTCCCTGAGAAATGGTGCCTGAAACAGAGGCTGGAGGCATAGTTGTTGGGAGTGGCTCAGTGTTTGGGAGAGCTTCAAAAGAAGCTGCCATCTGTGGGTGAATTTGGGCAGATGGACTTGATTCTTGAGACAATTTGGCAAGCATTTCTTGTAGTCTGCATACCTCAGCCTCAAGAACGGTGTTTTGGGCTAGAACATCAAAGAAAAAGCCCAGGTCATCATCAGTCTTTGCTGAATCATCTCCTCCTGATTAAATCAGGATGAACATGTGCTGAGTGTAGATCAGTATTCACATGTGCCCCTATTTCTTAGAACTGGGGACTTCCTGCCTCAGGATTATGTCATTCATTGGCAGTTGCCTCTAGTGAGGTCTTAGAGATGATACCACCTTCATCCTGTTCATGTGCTGAAACAGGAGAAGAGGTAGCCTCACTAGATGTTCGAATCTCCTCCTCTACACCGGGAGATTGAACTTTCTAATCCCTATGTTGTGGGTTATCAGCCATATTATAATCCTCTCCCTCAACTGTTGAGGTTTTTCCAAGTGGTAATAGGTTTCTGGGGAGGGGTAGAGGAATGTAGTTGAGTCAGCACTTGTGCAATAACCGCAGTTAGGCTTGTAGGGGTGGTTTCAGTGGGAGATAAGGGTGAAAAGGATTGCACCTGGGGTGAATGGTGCTCTTCAATGGCAATCTTCTCAATTGAGAGAGATTCCAGTAATATGGTTTCCCCATTTTTGGTTGCATCAGGATCCTGTTGAGATGATACCTGAGCCGTTTCAGCTGGTAGAGTCTTGGAAACTACAAGGGGATTACTACCAGTAGTTTCATCCTGCCTTTGTGTTGTAGGGCATCATCAGGGGACTCAACTCCCTGAGTAGCCTTTTTGGTTTGTTTGGATTTTGGTTTGGAGGGGACTTTGGATCTGGAGGATGAGGCTGTGGGTTTCCTCTGCTTGGGTTTTAGCAGTTTGGCAGCCTCTTTGAGTTGTGGGTTAGAGTTGTGTCTGGAGTATACCTCAGGCAAAACTACCATAGCAGGGACTCCAAGGCCAACAAGGCCATCAGATATTAATTGATTAATGATTATGGCCATAAGAAAGCTTGGATATAATATCCATCTGTTAGCCACAGGTTTCATTGCTAGATCTTTTAATTCCAAAAATATAATTTCAGAAAAATTTAAGTTTTGGCGTTTAAGGATAGAATACAATACCTGCTACCACCTGGATGACATTTGATCCCATGAAGAGGTTTTGGGGGCAAGGCAGACATTGATCATATGAAAGATTAGGCGTTCAGCATCTTGGAAGTGCTTCTTCATAATGGTGGTAGCACTTAGGTCGCCCTCATATCCATGGTTGATGAATGATAGATCAATGGTGCCTTTCGGGTATTTGGTGACAAAGGTGGCATCATTTAGATCTAGGGTTTGGCGAATGATAGCAGGAGTGATGACCACCTTCTTCTGGTTTACAAACGACTGGAGAGAGATCGCGACATCATTCTCAACAGTATGGACAGTGACATTTGTCCAGAATTGGCGAAGGGTATCGGGATATATGGTTGGATTCAGAAGAAAAGTAGTTTGATACTAGGAATTAACCATCAGATCAATGGCAGCATCAAACT
This sequence comes from Flaveria ramosissima, assembly GCA_025215565.1. Classification (NCBI taxonomy): domain Eukaryota; kingdom Viridiplantae; phylum Streptophyta; class Magnoliopsida; order Asterales; family Asteraceae; genus Flaveria; species Flaveria ramosissima. The sequence continues at coordinate 67,161,455 of CM046041.1, forward strand.
TAGTCCAAAAGGCCGATTTTGTGAGGTAGGCAACACAGTTGTGCCGTGGTTTGATTTGCATGGTCGCCATTAATGGAAGATGAAAGTTCGGAAAACGACTTATGAAAAGTTTGAAGTTAGGGTTAGGTATTTATAGGTTATGAAGCGGCTGAAAGAAAACAACTGAAAGTTTTGTTGTGAGTCATCAGTTGTTAGAAAACGACTGAAGACATGGTTTTAACGTTCAGATTTTGTAAACAACTGAAGACTTGGTGTTAGTCATCAGTAGTTTGAAGCTACTGAAGACTTGGTTTTGGCTTCAGTTGTTTTGAAATAAAACAGCAGTTGTTTAAAACAATTGAAGAGTAAAATTTCTCATCAGTTGTTGTCGTCAATTCACAGATCTCAGTTGTTTCATTGACCTTAACACTTACTCAGCAGACTATCTGATTTTCAGATGTTCCATTGGTCATCAGTATTTATCTGTTAGAACAGACATCAGTAGTTTTAACAACATCAGTACTTTTCAACAAATAAAGTACATCAGTACTTGTAAGTAATTTAGTCTTCAGTAGTTATGAAAACTGCTGAAGATAAAATAACTTATCAGTACTTATTTTTGACAGCTGTATACTAATGCTCATCAGTACTTGTGAACTAAGAGCATCAGTAGTTGTCAAATTATTCTAGCTGCAGCATACCAAGCCTTAGCACTAGATTTTCGAAAGTTGCACTGTCCAAAGGCTTAGTAAATATATTTGCAAGCTCATCAGCACTAGGAACAAACTTTGGATCAATCAGACCTTTTTCATAACAATCCCTGATAAAATGATGTCTGATCTCAATATGTTTGGTCCTAGAATGCTGGACAGGATTCTTAACAATACAAAGAGCTGAAGCACTGTCCATCAGTAAAGGAGTCTTAGTCTCTGTAATGTCATAATCCAGTAATTGATTATGAAGCCAAAGTACCTGAGATGTACAACTTGCAGCAGCAATGTACTCTGCTTCAGCAGTGGATGTAGCAACTGAAGTTTGTTTCTTACTCAGCCAAGAAACTAAACAATTACCTAGAAATTGGCATCCACCAGAGGTTGATTTTCGGGTTAATTTACACCGTGCATAGTCACTAACAGAGAAAGCAACTAATTTTCAGGAGTGCCCAGTGGAATACCAAAGTCCTAGAGATTGAGTTCCTTGCAAGTATCTAAAGATCCTTTTGACTGCAATCATATGGGATTCTTTAGGTGCAGCCTGAAATCTAGCAGACACAAGTTGCAAACATAATGTCTGGTCTAGAAGCTATAAGGTACATCAAGGAACCAATCATACATCTGTAAAGAGTTTCATCAATTGCTTTACCTTTCTGATCAGCATCCAGTTGTGTGGTGCTGCACATGGGAGTAGAACAGGGCTTACAATTTTGTAAATCAAACTTTTTCAACAAATCCTTTGTATAGTTTGACTGATGAATGAAAGTTCTATCAGCCATTTGTTTGATTTGCAAACCCAGAAAGAACTGTAATTCGTCCATGGCACTCATTTCAAACTTTTGTTGCATCAACTTAGTAAAGGCATCACACAACTGTGGATCAGAAGATGCAAAAATAATATCATCTACATAAATTTGAACAAGGAGCTTATGCATGCCTACTTTCTTAACGAACAAAGTTTTATCTATGGAGCCTCTAGTGAAATTATTTTGAAGAAGAAAGTTAGATAGTGTATCATACCCTGATCTGGGAGCTTGTTTTAACCCATAAAGAGCCTTATCAAGCTTATACACCCAATCTGGATGTTTATGATCTTCAAAACCTGGTGGTTGACACACAAACTTCTTCTTTTATTTTACCATATAAAAATGCACTTTTGACATCCATTTGGAAAACATTAAGATTATGGAAAGCAGCATAAGCTAAGAACAATCTGATTGCCTCCAATCTGGCTACAGGGGTAAAGGTTTCATCATAATCAATACCTTCTTCTTGTGAAAACCCCTGTACAACCAGTCTGGCCTTGTTCTTGACAATTTGATCTTTTTCATCAGTTTTATTCCTAAACACCCATTTAGTGCCTATTGCACACTTACCTTGGGTAGAGGAACCAATTCCCACACTTGCTGCTTTGAAATTGAAGAAGCTCAAGCTGCATGGCTTCAACCCATCCATTGTCTCTTAATGCAATATGATAGTTCTTTGGCTCTTGCTGACTGATGAAGAGAGCATAAAAGCAGAAGACGTCTAGTTGAAACACCAACATTGATGTCACCAATGATTTGAGACATGGGGAGATTCTTCAGTTCTTGGTACTCAATAATATCTGTTCAAGTGTTTGTAGGAGATTCAGCAGCAATAGATGTTGATTTAGACTCATGAAACCTAGAATGAGATGGCAATTCAAATGAAGTAGAGGATTCAGAGATTTCATCAGCATTTGTTGTGGATGGAACTGCTGAAGCTACAGGAACATCAAGATTAAATCATTAGTGAGCTTCCCAGATGAAGCCAATCTCCTTTTCTGTTCTATCTCTCTTTCAAATGTTAATAGTTTCCCATGAAGTTGGGTAAGAGATAGATTGTCCAGATTTGCACTGGAGCGTAGGACAATAGTATATGTGTCCCATCTCTCAGGAAGGGATCTGAGGAATCTGTTGTTCATCTGCTGTTTGTATATTCATGTTGAACCATTTTCAGCTCAGATATCAAACAGGAAAATCGCTCAAACTGTTGAGTCAGTGACTCACCCTTTCTATGAGAAAATGTCTCATATTGCTGGGCAAGGATCTCTCTATTGTTTGCTAAGACCTCATCAGTTCCTCCAAATTGTTCTTTCAGAGCAACCCAGAGATCATGAGCAGTTTCATGATGCATAAGTCCAGAATAAATTTCATTAGGTAGTGCCATGGCCAGAATTCCATGGGCTTTAGCATCAATTTCAAACAGTTTCAGATCATCATCTGAGTATTGCTCTTTCTTCTTTGGAACCATCTCATTGGTTTCCGGATTACTCACCCTAGGCTTATATGGTCCATGAACCACTGATTTCCAACAACCTGAACTGTTAACAGACAGGTGATGGAGCATTCGGCGTTGCCATATGTTATACTCACTCCTAACAAGCATCGGAGGCTTTGTTGAGGAGCCAGTATGGTGAGGATCATTGATTGAAGTAGTCATTATCACTGATTCAAAGAGGTTCAATGAAATTTTAACAAATCTAGCTAAAAAAGTCAACAACTCAGTTTGAAATTAAACGTATCTCAAATTAATTCACCGGAAGCAACAGAAAACAAAACTCTATAACAAATTCTTGCAAATTTGCTAATTCGATCAAACTTAGATATCAAAAGAGTAGTTTCAATGATCAATTGTTAAATCGATCAATGATTAGCCTAGCTCTGATACCATTTGATGGGATCGGGATCTAGTTTGATCAATTAGATTAAGATTTGCAGCGGAATATAACAAGAATTAGACGGAATTTAAGCAAGAATAATATGAATATTCAATCAAACAGTGACGATTATAGAGAGAGAGTTTTCTACAAATAGAATATTTTCATTCACATAAAAGCTTCGGTTCAAAACAATTAGGTCAACATTCCTTTTATAAAGGAATGTGACATCAGCTGATGTCACTTGATAGTGACATCTAACTGATTTATACAAACAACTGAAAGTAGACTAAACTACTGAAGATATCCACAACAACTGAGCACACCATCACAAAAAGACTAAGTACAAGCTACAATTACAACTACTGAAGATATAACATCTGAAGTGTAAGAACTTCAGATGTTTTACATAAAATAAAACTACTGAAAAGTAAACCATCCCAACTACTGAAAAGAACTACTTCAGCTGTTGTGACAACTTCTGAGAACTTGGTCTTCAGACTTTGTCTTCAGCTGTTGTCTTCAGACTTTGTCTTTAGACATTGTCTTCAACTGTTGTCTTCAGACTTTATCTTCAGACTTTATCTTCAGACTTTATCTTCAGACTTTGTCTTCAGCTGTTGTAGACCACTTCAGTTGTTATGATGTCTGTGGGACTTAAAGGTTTTTTTGATCTGGCTCATTGGTTCTTTTGGTCTAACATTCCTGGCATCATTAGTAGGCAGGGCTTGAGCTTTAGCCCATTTTGAAACGTAATCAACTGCTACCAAGATGTAACGATTGCCAAATGACACCGGGAATGGCCCCATGAAATCAATACCCCATATATCAAATACCTCGCATACTTGAACTGGTTTCTGAGGCATCTCATCCCGTGTTGAGATATTGGTTGCTCTTTGACATGCATCACAGGTGCGTACCATGTTGTGAGCATCTTTGAAGATCGTGGGCTAGTAAAATCCAGAGTCAAATACTTTCTTGGCTGTTAAGGTTGCTCCATGGTGTCCTCCTGTGGGTCCTTCATGACAGTGCCTTAGAATTTGTTCTGATTCACTTCCGTATACGCATCTTCGAATGAGTTGGTCTGCACCGATTCTGAACAGATACGGGTCCTCCCAATAGTAATGTTTGATATCAGTAAAAAACTTCTTCGTTTGCTGATAAGTCATTCCTTTAAGAAGGATTCTGCTTGCTAAGTAATTTGCAAAATCGGGGAATCAAGGACGTCATCGATTGAGGATTGAATGTGCATAAGGAATTCGTGAGGAAAATTGTCGTTTATTGTGGCTTCCTCAGTTTGTGAAGGACTTGAATCCTCAAGACGTGAGAGATGATTGGCCGCTAGATTTTCCACTCCTTTCTTATCATGAATTTCGATGTCAAATTCTTGAAGTAAAAGAATCCAACGAATCAATCTCGGCTTTGCATCTTGTTTGTTGAACAAATAACGAAGGGCTGCACGATCGGTGTAAACAATTGTTTTTGAAAGGATTAGATACGAGCGGAATTTGTCAAATGCGAAAACTACCACAAGAAGTTCTTTTTCAGTGGTGGTGTAGTTTTCTTGTGCGTCGTTTAGGGTTTTGCTCGCATAATGAATTCGTTGAAATTGCTTGTCTTTCCTATGTCCTAATACAGCTCCTACCGTGAAATCGCTTGCGTCGCACATGAGTTCAAATGGTAGCGTCCAATCTGGGGAAACCATGATTGGAGCAGTTACCAGTCTCTCCTTAAGCAATTTGAATGCACTAATGCATTCATCAGAAAATACGAATTGCGCGTCTTTCTCCAGAAGTTGAGTCATTGGTCGAGCGATTTTTGAGAAATCTTTGATGAAACGACAGTAGAATCCTGCATGTCCTATGAAACTTTTGATGTCTTTCATGGTTGTGGGATGCGGAACTTTAGAAATAGTGTCGACTTTGGCTTTATCTACTTCAAGCCCCGCTCGAGAGATTTTGTGTCCTAACACTATTCCTTCCGTAACCATGAAGTGGCACTTTTCCCAATTTAAAACAAGGTTGGAGTCTTCACATCTAACCAGCATCTTTTCCAGATTTCAAGACATTGCTCGAATGAGTTTCCGAAGATGGAGAAATCATCCATGAAAACTTCCATTGAGTGTTCAATCATGTCATGAAAAATTGCTACCATGCATCTTTGAAATGTAGCAGGAGCATTACACAATCTAAAGGGCATTCGTCGATAAGCAAATGTGCCATATGGACAGGTGAATGTCGTCTTCTCTTGATCTTCGGGAGCAATAGGAATTTGAAAATAACCTGAGGAACCATCCAGGAAACAATAGAACATTTTTCCAGACAATCTCTCAAGCATTTGGTCGATGAAAGGACGAGGGAAGTGATCTTTCCTTCTGGCGTCATTGAGTTTGCGATAGTCTATGCAAACTCTCCATCCTGTAACCGTACGAGTGGGAATGAGCTCATTCTTCTCGTTAGGTACAACAGTCATTCCTCCTTTCTTTGGAACAACTTGGACAGGACTGACCCAAGGCGAATCAGAAATAGGGTAAATCAAACCGGCATCTAGCAGTTTGATTACTTCTTTCTTCACCACCTCTTGCATGCTCGGGTTTAAACGTCTTTGAGGTTGAATGACGGATTTGAAGTTCTCCTCCATCAATATTTTATGAGTGCAAAAGGATGGATTGATTCCCTTGATGTCCATGATTTTCCATGCAATTGCTCGTTTGTGTGCCTTAAGCACATTGAGCAACTTGTTCTTCTCATCAATTGATAACGCGGATGAGATTATGACAGGAAGTTAAGATGTGTTTTCAAGAAAAGCGTATTCGACATGAGATGGAAGTTCTTTGAGCTTTAAAACTGGAGGCTCTTTGATAGAAGGTTTCGCTTTTGGTTCTAAGTCTTGCTCAATGATCTCAAATGCTTCTTGATGAAATGATGTTTCATCAACTTCAAGTTCTGGAATGATTTGGTTCTCACAGATGGGTTCGGTGATTTGGACTTCTATTAATTGAGTGTTGCAAGCTTCATTTTGAAGGGTTTCCTTCAAATGACGACGTATGATCGAATCGCAAGCATCAACATAATAGAGTGAGTCATCATGATGTTGAGGGTGTTTCATGGAGTGGCCTATATCGAAAGTTACTTCCTCCTCATCTACTTTAAGCGTGAGTTTGCTTGTACAAACATCAATGAGGTCCCGAGCAGTCGCTAAGAAAGGTCGACCTAGGATAAGAGGAACATTTTTGTCCTCATCCATGTCTAGGATCACAAAATCAACGGGAAATACGAATTTGTCAATTTTAACTAAGAGATTTTCAACAATGCCCCTCGGATATTTGACAGAACGGTCAGCTAACTAGATGCTCATACGGGTAGGTCTAGGTTCACCTAGGTTTAATTTTTCGAAAACCGCATAAGACATAAGGTTAATGCTTGCACCTAAATCAGCTAACACATTACTGAAAAAAAAGTTTCCTATTAGGTAAGGTATGGTGAAACTTCCTAGATCAGTCATCTTTTGAGGTAGTTTGTTTTGAAGAACTGCAGAGCATTCCTCATTCAAAACTACGTGTGATAACTCTTCCAGCTTCTTTTTGTTTGACAAGACACTTTTTAGAAACTTGGCATAGTTTGGCATTTGTGCTAAGGCCTCCACCAAGGGCAGATTGATGTGGAGTTGCTTGAACAACCCAAGGAACTTGCCATATTGTGCCTCCATTCTTTGTTGTCTCAAACGACCTGGATATGGAGGTGGTGGAACATAAGGTGGTGGTGGAACGTATTTCTTTGCTGGTTCTTCAATAACAACAGGTTGTTTTTGCTTATCACTCGCATTACTTGGAGTTTCAGTATCTACTTCTTCAAGGATGGGTTGTAACGCGGGTGCATCACCTTGAGTGGTTTTGCCACTCCTAGTGGTGATGGCTTTGACTTGAGCATTAGGGTTTGTGACAGTGTTGCAGGGCAAAGCTCCTTGAGGTCTTTCAGATAGTTGTTATGCTATTTGACCCACTTGGTGCTCTATGATTTGTAATGATGCTTTGTTGCTTTTGATGTCAGCTTCGTTTCTTTGGAACCTCTCCTCATTTCTTCGATCAGATTTCCGGATGTACTCATCTGTGGCTTGTGTGGTTAACAACAATTGATGCAATAAGTCTTCCATTGATGATGGTCCACGGTCTTGGTTACTACTGCTAGGACCTTGGTATGATGGTTTCTGTTGTTGGTAAGGTGGCCTTTGGTTGAATCCAGATGATTGTTGGTTATTACCAGCATCTCTGTAATTTGAGTTGCTTCTCCAATTTGAGTTGTTGTTGTATGAGTTGTTTGGGCCTTCTACGTAGTCAACATCTTCAACCATCTTAATGCCTTGTGGGCACTCGTTGGTCTTGTGTGAATTTCCACATGTGTTGCATCGTGTTGGAGTTTTCTTTAGCTTGCTTGGCAATTGTTCGAATTTTTTGGTTAGAGCTTCTAATTGGGCTGCAATTAGGATTTCAGAGTCTACTTGATGAATACCTTTAGAAGTGGGTTTGGTTCTTAAAGGATTGTAAGCAAAGCTCTTCTTAGCTGCTCTTTCTAAGGCTTGATCTGCTTCTGTTGGTGTGACACTTCCAAAATCTCCTCCCGCACAATGGTCTACCGCTTGCTTGTGGGCTCCGCTGATTGCATCGTAAAAGGTTTGACACTGCAGCCACAGATCAAGTCCGTGATGTGGGCATCTCCGAAGGAGACTTTTATATCTCTCCCATGCTGCGTGTAATGATTCATCGTCGTCTTGACGGAAACTTGTGATGCTGCTTCTTAGTTTGGCAGTGCGATCGGGTGGAAAGTATTTCAAAAGGAATTGTTCAGCCATTTCCGCCCATGTGGTGATGGAACAGGCGGAAGTGAATCAAGCCAATCGATGGCTCGGCCTCGAAGTGAAAATGGAAAAAGTCTTAGTCGAATGTCGTCGTCTGAACAATTATTGATTTTGAAGGTCGCACAGATACGAAGGAATCGTGAGATGTGAGCATTAGGATCTTCGTCTTGTAACCCATGGAACTGAACAGAGTTTTCTACGAGTTGGATAATACTAGACTTAATCTCAAAATTATTGGCCGCAATTGCTGGTTGGACAACACTAGACTCATAACCATCTATTGACGGTGTGGCATAGTGTGTTATCTTCATTTCCTCGTCTTGGTTAGCCATGTCTTCTTCGGATGGTGTATCTTCCAAAATGTCTTCTTCAATGGCTGGTGCTTGTTGTGATCTTTTGCGCAATCTTTGACGGAAAAGTCGTTCGGGTTCCGGGAGAGGCGGAACAAGTTCAGAACTAGACGAGTCGGACATACACTAACTTAAAGAAGCATAAACTAGCTAAGGCTTAAAATGAATCAGGCAAAAATAACTAAACTAACTAAGGCAAACTACCTAAAAAATAAAAATGAAGTTTAAAGAAAAATATATTAACAAGTTATATACAAGATAGTCAAAAAATTAGTTTGTCTTTCAAACTGCCGTGTGTCCCTGGTAACGGCGCCAAAAACTTGATGGGTGTGGATAGTATATATATTTTAATAAAGATTTATTGCACAGATTCAGTTTTAATTGGTTATTACTAATACTAAACCACATACACAAAAGCAGTGTACCTGTCGTGTGGTAATATAGTGTTGGTAAGAACCGAGTATCAATCTGTGGACACACCTAGCCTACTCAACAAACTTGATGTTTGACTATCAGATTTGGTTTTTGTTAAAGAAAATAATATTTTTCATTGGAAAGATTCTTACGGTTTAAAAATAAACAATAATAGAGACAAAGTAAACTAAGATTTGAAGCGTTTGGATTTAAAATCAAGGAATAAAAGTTATCATCCTAATTAGACTCCACTTATGTAAACGTGATGAATTGGTAGTGTGATTTAAGATATGGATTAATGTAATTATGTTAATATTTATAAAGATGAGCTGGCGTGATTTCTCGTCTATCCTGCTGCTATAGTGACTTGATCCTGTCAGGCTGAGTTTACTGCTAAGATCAAAGCTCTAGTAATGTAGGTAAATCTTTTGTGGCGTATTTGACATATGATTTCTGAAAACATAACTTAATGTTAAAAAGAGAGTTGATCAGGTTCCTTCCTAACATACCATTAATTTTAGAAAATCGTAACAATTACTGAAGATTTCTCAAACTAATTAAAGGGAACCCGCAAATGATCAGAAAGTTAAAGTGATATGATTTCTAATAATCATTTCTAGTTCATTAGCCATGGATTCATTATGAAGACCGGTTTCGTGAATGAAAGTTAATCATACGGTTTTCAACCTTGTATGACAATCACAATCACAAACCATAAATTTATAACTTCCCGTTCAAATGTAGATGCTACCCATCAATAGTTTTCCCAAGACCACCATAACATTAGCATAATATTTATCACACCATTAATTCATCACAAATTACATAACTTTCATCCGATTAGGATGATAAATAGAGTTTAGCTCATAATGAGCTTGAACATAACAACAGATAACAAAGAAGATAGATATGTAATCATCGGTGAAACAGAACAATCAAACCGATAATCCACAATGGATGATGTTTAAACGATCCCAAGCTTCTTCCATGTGTTGTATGCACCTCCCGAGCCTCCAAATGATCTTGAAGTCTTGATTCCCGAGAGAATTTTGCAGAGTAACTCTCTCACCCAAAGCCTCCCAAAAATGGTGAACTTAGGCTTCTATTTATAGGCTTTCCAAAGTGTTTAAGCACGGCCCCGTGCTAGTGCAATGTTTACGAAAGTTGGTCGGCTCGTACATGCAGGTTGTGTCAGGCACGACCCCGTTCTAAATGGGGCATGGCCCCGTGCTAAATGGGGCACAGCCCCGTGTTGGAGGTGGGGCACGGCCCTGTGCCTTATGGGGCACGACCCCGTGTCTACTTTTAGGGGACAATACTTTTGTCCTTGTCAGATGTCCAAGCACGGGGGTGTGTTAATTTAGCACGGGGGTGTGTTTCTAGCAAGGCATGGGGGCGTGCTTAATGAGGCACGGCCCCATGCTTGGACTCCAAAGCTTGGATCACTTCAATTTCTTGTTAAATATGCTTCTTTTGTCCATCTTGCCCTTTTAAACACCTGAAAACACAATTTAACACTTTTAAGTACATTTTCATCATTTTAAGGAAGATATTAAGGAATAATTGAGGTGCTTTTGATAGGATTTTTATGTATAATTTGGAGCACATCACATTATATGCTACCCTGACAACTCACAAAAGGGCCCCTTCATCACCTTCCCAGAGACTCCAAGGGAAAGCTACACTCAAGGAAGTCCTTTCCAAGAGAAAAGTTCTTCTCATGCTTTTATCTCTGCTGATGAAACCACAAGCAACTTTCTCTTCACCCTTGAAGATTTTGACTGTATCAATACAGATGATCTGGGGTACATGGAGATAGTCCAGTAGATGGCTCTTCTCACTCACAGAGCCAAGAAGTTCTACAAGAGGATAGGGAGAAAGTTTCCAAGCAATGCAGCCAGTGGAAAGTTTGGGCTGGATAAAAGCAAAGTAAAGTGTCACAACTGTAACCAGATGGGACACTTTTTAAGGGAGTGTAAGGCACCAAGGACAAATGGTGGCCAAGCACAAACCAGACCAAACTACACTGAGAAAGCCCCCCAGAATGAGAAGCCAAAGCAGCAAGCTGCAATTGCTGTTGAAGAAGGAGGCTTTGACTAGAGCTTTCAGGTAGAAGATGCATCTCCAAACCAAGCACTCATGGCAGACCACGATGAAGCCAAGGTATTGGAACATCTTTGTACTCCTTAATGCATTGCTAAAGTCAATAGATACAAGTCCTATAACTTAGAAATGAGATCTGATCTTGAGTCCTTAAATATCTTAAAAGCTGATTTAAAAGAGCTAAAAATGATTATAAACTAAAGATAGAGGACTTAGAGAAAACCATTTCAAGTCTTAAACATGAGCATACAAACTACAGGACTCAAATCAAAGACCTCATTACTAAGTTAACTGAATGCCATGTGATCAGCAAAGCCAAGGCAGAAAAATGTGTTCTTGAAGAAGAGACCTTCAAGAACATCATATCCTCATCCTTGCATGCAAAAGTTTGTTATCAAAATAAGCAGGGACTAGGATCTTGTGAGATAGCTCCTCCACACACAATATTCTCTGTAAGATCTCCTAGGTGTGGAACTTGTGAAGATGAGCTTCCCCTCATAGATCCTGTGACTTAAGAGGATGAAGAGGAGATGGTGGAGAATGGCTCTGAGAAGAGTGAAGAAAAGCATTCTAAGAAGGCTCACCATCCCTCTGAGGAGAGCAAAGCTGGTGGGATGACTAAGTAAAGGAGAAAGAACTTGATCAGGAAAGGCAAAAGAAAGTCCAAAAAGGCTCAAGAAGGAAAGTGATCAAGTTCAGCCTTGCTCACAAAAGAAAACTCATAGAAGGAAGAAAATGGACTGTGTATGTGTGGGAGTACCTCTCATCTTGCTAAGGATTGTGTTTACAATCCAAAGAGTACTCTCCACATGACCAAGAAAGAAACTTCTAAGAGTTTGGAGAAGAAGAAGCAAGCTTCAGAAGGAAAATCTGTTTCCTTCGGAAGCTCCAAAATGAAGAAGAAGACAAGTGGAAACTTGCCTTTGGAAGAATTTGGTCTCGGAAAAAAGGAATACTTCCGAAGCACTGAAGCCTGCTGCAGTGAAAGCAAGATCTTCCGAAGGTCCAGTCATCAAAACTTCCGAAGTCATCAAAACTTTCGATGTATTGAAGGTCAAGTCTAAGCTTCCAAAGGTGGTGTAGAAGTCAAAGAAAGACAAATTGGCTGAAAGTTCTTCATCAACATCAGCAAATGATCCTTCTAGCATGACTATAGGATCAATTACTGTTGCATTGTCTTCAACTTCTTTTGATGAGCCCAAGACGAATGAGGATTGGGTTTCCAAATGTAACTAACCATCTCTTTTGTGCAGGAACAACTCAAGACAAACAGAAATGTATTGATCATTGACAGTGGCTGTTCCAGGCACATGACAGGCAATAGGTCACTACTCGAAAAGTTTGAAAGAATTGATGGAGGACCAGTAGCTTTTGGAGGAGATGTAGGAGGTTACAATACAAGAAGGGGCAAGGTCACAAATGGTAAGCTCAACATTAAGAAGGTAAACTTTGTCAAAGATATTGCGTACAATCTTCTGAGTGTATCCCAATTTTGTGATCAGAGTCATAACATGCTCTTCACTGAGCATGAGTGCATTGTTCTCAGGCCCGATGTGGTCATTCCTCATGAGCACATCCTGCTTAGAGCCCCCACGAAAGGGAACATGTACAAGATGGACTTGCAAGAAACATCTCCCTTATGAGAAGTTTCATGCTTTCTATCTAAAACAAATAATGATGAATTTTTCGTCTAGCATAAAAGAATGTGGCATGTAAACTTTAAAAACAAGAATAAATTAATTAAGAATGATTTGGTAACTAGTATATTAAAAAAAGAGTTTACAAGTGATGACCACTGTGTTGCATGCCTGGAGGGGAAGCAACACAAGGTATCTCACAAGCTAAAGGAAAGAAATTCCATCATTAATCCCCTACACTTATTACATATGGATCTCTTTGGCCCCACCAGTGTAATGAGTCTAGGAAGGACCTCTTACTGTTTGGTGATCACAGATGACTTTACAAGATTCACTTGGGTCTTCTTTCTTACAACTAAGGATGAGACCCCTGAGATTCTGAAGAATTTCATCTAAGAAATTTGAGAATCAATGTGATCACAAGGTCAAAACCATAAGATGTGATCACGAAACTGAATTCAAGAATCAAATCCTTGATACATTTTGTGATGAAAAATGTATTACAAGACAATATAATGCTCTCAGGACTCCTTAGCAAAATGGTGTTGCTGAGAGGAGAAACATGACACTAATTGAAGCTACAAGAAATATGGTGTCTGACTCTAAACTGCCCATCACCTTCTGGACAGAGGTAGTGAACACTGTTTGCTATGTACAAAACAGAGTTTTAGTGGTTAAGACACATGGTGAGACTCCTTATGAACTTTGGCACAAGAGAAAATCATTCATTGGTTTTCTCAGGTCATTTAGATGTCCTTGCACCATCTTGAATACCAAAGATCAAATTGCCCAGTTTACTGAGAAATCAGATGATGGACACTTTATTGGATACTCTTCTCAAGCTAAAGCTTATAGAGTATACAATCTCAGAACTAGAGTAGTTGAGGAGTCAGCCAATGTGACTCTCAATGAGCACACTCCCTGTGTGAAAAGTTCTGGTCCGGATTGGATATTTGATCTTGATTTAGTTACCAACTGTTTTAACAAATCTTGTGAGAATGTTTTAGGATCCACAAATATACTACCTACCGGTGATCCTGACCCAAGATTTGAGCTAAGAAGACCTTCAAGCTACACATCTTCAGCTCCAGTGGTAACCAATCCTGCAAATGAAGCTTCTACCAGCACATCAATGACAAATCCTTCTGATACTTCTGGGGTGCCTTCAAATTCCAGCTTAGAGGCACAAAACTCAGAGGAAGGAGCTTCAAATGTTGGAGAAAAAGGTGGTGGTGAAAGCGATCAGGAATTTCTTGATGCTGATAACCACTCAATTGAAGACAACATCAATGATGTCACACACTCATTGGATCAAGTTAATCTTGATAAGTGTGCTGACGTGGAGGGTGAATCTTCCTTGCCAGATCAAAATTTCTCAAATTTAGAATTGTCTAAGCAACTTGCTGTGATCCCTCAGCTAAGGAGCCACGAGTCTCATCCTACCACAAACATCATTGGAGATGTTGATTCAGGGGTGAGAACAAGAGGACAAACCCATGATGCAAATATTTGTCTTCACTCTTGTTTCTTGTCCCAGATTGAGCCAAAGAAAATTGATGAGGCTCTAAAGGATGGAAGTTGGGTTGAAGCTATGCAAGAGGAGCTGCTTCAATTCAAAAGGCAAAAGGTTTGGAACCTATGTCCTTTTCCTCAAGGGAAGACTACCATAGGAACCAAATAGGTGTTCGGGAATAAGAAAGATGATAGAGGACTTGTCATCAAGAACAAGGCAAGACTATTTATTCAAGGATATACTCAAGAAGAAGGAATTGACTACATAGATGTTTTTGCTCCTGTAGCAAGACTTGAAACAGTCAGGATATTCCTAGTTTTTCCTGCATCTATGAACTTCAAGGTCTACCAACTTGATGTCAAGTGTGCTTTTCTTTATGAGGTGATTGATGAAGAGGTGTATGTAAGACAACCACCTAGGTTTGCAGATCCTGATCATCCTGATTATGTCTGCAGGCTTGATAAAGCTCTTTATGGGCTACACCAAGCACCAAAGAAGTGGTATGACACTCTATCTCAGTATCTCTGTCAGCATGGCTACAAAAGGGGTACTATAGATGGAACTCTCTTTATCAAAGGAACAGGAAATGACATAATGCGAGTTCAAGTATATGTAGATGACATTATCTTTGGGTCAACTAATCCAAAGCTCTCCAAAGACTTTGAGAAGCTGATGAAGGATAGGTTTGAAATGAGTGCCATGGGGGAACTCAATTTCTTTCTAGGAATTCAAGTGAAGCAAGTTGACAATGGCATCTTCATAAGTCAGTCAAAGTATGTACAAGACATACTTAGGAGATTCAACATGACTGATTGTAAGGTTGCTAAGACACCCATAGCCCGAAATCACCACTTTGGACCTGATCTTGAGGGGGAGTGTGTTGATGAACATCTCTAGAGAGCAATGATTGGGTCTCTTATGTACCTCACAGGTAGCAGGCCAGATATCATATTTGCTACATGCATTTGTGCAAGATATCAAGCCAACCTTAAGATGTCACACCTGGTCACTATCAAAAGAAGTTTAAGATATCTCAAAGGTGCTCCATCATTTGGCCTTTGGTATCCAAAGAATTCCGACTTTAATCTGTATGCTTATACACATAGTGACTATGGTGGTTGCAACATGACTGCAAAGTCTACATACGGAGGATGCCAATTTCTTGGTGGAAGAGTAGTCTCTTGGTAATGTAAGAAACGATCCTGTGTGTTTGCATCAACTGCTGAGGCTGAATACACCACTGATGCAAGCTGCTGTGCTCAAGTACTTTGGATTCAAAATCATATGCTGGACTATGGATTCAACTTCAAGGAGACTCCCATCCACATAGACAACAACAGTGCTATCTTAATCATAGAAAATCCTATGCAACACTCAAGGACAAAGCATATCAAAATCAGGTATCATTTGATTAGAGATAACTTCGAAAATGGATTAATCAAACTAGTCAAAGTTAACACAAATGAACAATATGCTGATATGTTCACCAAAACACAAATGAACAAAGATTTTCTTAAAAGTTAATCATATTTTTTTCTAAAAACATGTGTGTCCTAAGTTGTCTATTTTATCACCTTCATAAGCCCTTGTTTTCTTTGGAAGAAAATCTTTTCAAAAGACTTTTCTTAGATTTTTGAAAATTTAGATCTCTTTTCTTTTCGCAAGATTTAAAATTACCTTCGGAAGAAATTTATATCTTAGTAAACAAATAACTACTTCAGTAATATTACCTTCGGAAGAAATTTTTGAAATATCTTCAGAAGCTTAAAATCAACTTAAGTACTTTTATGTTTTAAAAGAACAAGTTTCTTTCGAAAGCAATTTAACTTCGGAAATTTTCATTCTCTTTAGAATAAAAACTCTAAGTGTTAATTCTCTTCCGAAGCAAAATTCTCAAAAACCTTTGAAATATCTTCCGATGCCAATTTGCCTTCAGAAACTTTTTCTTCAGAACTTCAGAAGCAAACAACCTTCGGAAGATTTCTCGACTTCCAAGAAAACTACTTTTTGGGCAAAAGTAAACTACTTTTCAGAGGTGGGACCGACATCCGGATTTCAAAGTTTATCCTCTTTCATTAACTTTGTCTTAAATCCTTTCCACATAAATACCCAACGGATCCCCCTCTTTCACTATCTTCTTCAATTACATTATTCCTTAAACCTAAATTCTCCCAAACCGCCTTTGTTCTGCATCTTCCTTCACCCTTAAGCTTCTCAAAATTGCCAACCTAAACCGCAGAAACAACCCTGATTTCTCCAAGCAACTTCACAGGCAACACAACCAAGTTGCTCTGTTAAGCTCTAAGAAAGATGAAAGTTTCTTAGAGGTTTGCCATTTTCTGGCTCTGTCAAACTACTTCAAATCCCTAACCATTGATCCTACTCTCTATGAGGATCATCTGCTTGAATTCTGGAAGACCTGCCAAGAGGTCATTTTGGATGGGGAGAAGGCACTGTGTGCCACAGTGCAAGGGAGGACAATCTTCATCACTCCGGCCATCATTAACACTCACTGCAGCTGGATGATGAAGAAGGTGAGTTATCCTTCCCAAAGGAAGTTGTAAATCATTCTTTTGAGCAGATGGGCTATGAGGGAGATTTCTCTGTAAAGACCTTCAGGAAAGGGAAGGTCTCATCCTAGTGGAAATACCTGCTTCATGTGGTTATCCACAGCTTGCCAAACAAGCATAGAGGGTGGGACCAGATTCCTGAGGATCTCTCCTTCATAGTGCATTGAATGGTTCAAGGGGTCAAGTTCAGGTACTCTAAGTTTGTTTATACAAAATTGCTTGCTAACTTGGACTCCTTAGAGTATTATATGTTTCCTAGATATGTTCAACACATTCTCAATTATGAACTGGGCTCACATTTGAGGGAAACAGATAATATTCTTAAATTGGGACAGATGAAGCCCGACATCTTTAAAATTATGAAGAAGCCAACTGTAGGCTTCTCAGTTGTAGAAACTGCCCTTGTCCCAAAAATGTAAGAGCTCATTGCTCAAGGTGACAACCTAGCAAAACAAGATAGTGTTGAACCCACACCTGCTACCTCCCAACCACCAAAAAGACCACAAATCACCCTCACCTACCATAGAAAATCCAAACGAACCCCTGCTCAACCTATTGAGTTTGTGCAGGCCCCCATACACTCACCTATACAGGAGGAAGTGGACACTAGAGCTCCCAATTCCCCTAAGGAGCAAACCACTCCCATCTCTTCAAGAATCAGTGGTGGGTTCCTCATGCTCACCCTGATGAGCTCACAAGCCCAACTGCCTTAAGCCTTCACTCTGAGTCTCAACACTCAAGTGAACAACCTTCAGGGGACAGTTACCATCCCCAGCCTTTAGACTTAAATCAACCCACTCCCAACCTCTCATTCTATACTGATGAAGACTTAGGTTTCAGTGAGTACCATGAGTCTTTCTACTCTTCCCCTACTCAAAGAGAGAAGAGTACTCCTGAGTCTCCTTTGTCTAGCCCACATCAGTCACCTATCATTGAGGTGGATCTCCCTAAACTTGTTCAGGAGGTCCATATGAAGAGGCTCTGATTACATCATTAAGACCTCAACCATGGCAACTCAGCCCATTGACACTTCAACTGAGGCTGTCAATGTGCAGAGGAAATCCAGCAGCCAAGAACCTGAAGCTGGTGGTGAGAGAGAGGACAATGGTCCAATCATCTCGTCCCCTAATGATTCTTCTTATGAAGATGAGGGGAATTTGAGACTAAAGGTGCAAAACTGTCAAAAACATGTTCCTTTTTAGTCTTTAAGGTTAGTCACCTTGAATCTCAGGTGACTACCCTGCAGAACAGGGTCAATGATCAGCAACTTCAGATATCTTATCTCAGGGAAAAACTAGTTGGGAGACCTTTAAGGGGAGCTCAACCAGGAACACAAGAACCTGTGAATGTGATGGACCCAACTCCTAGCTTACCTTTGCAAGAGGGTGATGCTACCAAAAAGGGGGTGAAAGTCATTACAGTCACAGAATCTGGGAGTTCTTCAGGGAGTATGGACATTGAGGATTCACCATCCTCACTTGCAGTTATGCATACTCAGCAACCTCCTCAAGTTCACATTAATGTGGACACTATAGACTCTTTCATTAGGAGTCTCTTTGAGGAAGGTATTCCAAGGGCTATATCATCTCCACCTCAAGGAACTTCAAACTACATTATTGGGTGGAGGTATGATGCTGATAGAAGAGCCCTCATTCTTCAAAGAGTTGAAGGGCAGCAAGAGGTGTTCAATTTTCAGACCTTGAACTACTATGAAGGTCTTGACCTGATCAACATGCCACTTGTCAACGCAAGTCAATCTAGACAATCTGACAAGTTAGCACTCCGGATTCAAGACATAATTACTTAAGAGTTTAGTCTTAGAAGGAGACAAAGGCAACCAGGTAATGTCATTGGTCAACTGGATGTTGAGGCAAACCCTGAGATTCACTTCAAAGGGAAAACCTTGGCTGAAGGCCCAGTGATAGAGCCTGAGAGCCCTGTCACACCACAAAGTACTTCATAAATTCATCCACTCAG
Source organism: Flaveria ramosissima (assembly GCA_025215565.1). Taxonomy (NCBI): domain Eukaryota; kingdom Viridiplantae; phylum Streptophyta; class Magnoliopsida; order Asterales; family Asteraceae; genus Flaveria; species Flaveria ramosissima. Next base: position 67,180,245 of record CM046041.1, read on the forward strand.
TGAAACACCTGCTGGTGAAGGTGTCTCACAACCTCTCTCTGGCCAGAGCTTAGATGCTACACCAAGCAATGAAGGCCAAAGCTCTCTCCACCCTATGTCACAAATGTCTGTGGGTGACAAAAGGAAAAGGATTCTAACTCCTGAGGAGATTGAGGAAGAGGAGAGAGAGAGGAAGAGGAAGCTAAGGGAGAAAGTTCCTCTGTGTCTTCAGGATTTATGCAAGCTGTAATCAGGGCTGCCCCCAGACCAAACACTCAAATTGATGACTTGAGGGCAGTCAGGATTACTTATCTGCAGACCAGGAACTATGACATAGATGAGATTATATCTTTCCCCTTAGAGGAACTAAACGAACTGGCTGACATGAAAGTGTCAAGAGAGATGAAGGAAGCATAGGATGCAAGGCTACTTCTCCAATTCAAAAAGGAGAAGAGACAGAAAAGATTATACAAGAATGTTCCTACTCTCTCCCCAGTTCAACAAGGCCCTGTGCAAGAGGCTGTGGCAGCTACACAAGAACCTCAGGTAGACAATGAAACAGATTGGCAAAACATGATCAACTACCTGAGTGCCACAGGTCTCTACTTCCCTTGTCCTTTGAGTACAAGAACCTCAGGCATCTGCACTTCTTCCCTTGTCCTTTGAGTACATTGAGTTTGAGTATCTCAAACAGGTTGAACTTCAAGTGCTCAAAGAACAAAAGGCAACAAAGAGAAAGATGAGGGAAGAGGCTGCAAAATCAAGAGCCATCATCCAAAAGAGTATGAAGAAGTCTATTGACAAACAAAGGATGATGAGCTTCTGGAAGCTGTATGGAATCTCCGGAAGGGGACTTGGCGCTATGTCTCTATCTACAATGGATGAGCATATCAGGGTAATCAAGCAGAAGATCAAGAGTGGAGAGCTGATTGACTTACACTCCCCTCCAAGTCAAGCCCCACCTGAAGTGGAGGTTAAGGTTGAACAATTTGAGACAACACAATCTGGACCTCCTGCTGAGGCTCAACAAGGTTCATCTTCTGATCCACAACAGGGTCAAACTCCCTTTCCTTCTGAACCTGTGAGGGGGAAACACCCAATTGAGCAAGATAAGACTGATCAACAAGGTGCTGCAGACCAGTCTTCTCAGTTAAAGTCTTCAAAGAGGAAGCAGAGGATGGCTTCCAAACCAAAGTCAAAGAAGAAGAAGAAACCTGAATCATCCACCTCTACACCTCAGGCTGAGTCAGATCAACTTGAGGAAGTGCATGAAGAGGCAGCTCAATCAACTCCAATTCAAGTGGCTCCTCTTGCAGCTGAGAGACCCATCTTATTCTGGACCTTCACAACTAATCCAGAGAGATGGCATGTGATCAGAGATCAAGGTGGTGAAAATTTCTACACATGGAAAGACTTATTCAACCTACCTCTACATGATCTCTTTGAGATGAGAAGATATTATGAGAGTCTGAGTGATCCTGACCATCTAATGAAGAAGGGCATGGTCATCATCATTATGAGGACTGTCAACAACTGAAGATCTTCAAATGTGTTGGTAGCATCAGCCTAGGGGGAGTTTGTAAGGATTCCTATAAGTCTGATGCAGCTAAAACATTCTAAGTATCTCTGCATGCATGCAATGAAGAACATAAGTAGAAATGCTTCGGAAGTTTTACACCATGCACTAGAAATATTCTAACTGCAAAATCTTCCAAAGCCAAGACCAACATCTTCCGAAGCCAAAAGTGAAGTCATCCGAAGCTTCAAAGACAAAATCTTCCAAAGCCAAAGACTGAAGACAGATTTCTTCCGAAGACTTTTAGAGACATGTCTTTATCTGATGTACTTTACCATAAAGCTGGACCACCTTTCCGCTGCAACTCTGTAAAGTCACCAACTTACATGAATTGGTGAAAAGGTCCATGCTTTTGGTAACTGTGCATTGAGGTCTTGAGTCTGTGCTTAAGGCATCAGCCACCACGTTAGCTTTCCCAAGATGATACCAAATTCACAATCGTAGTCACTAAGAAGCTCTACCCAACGTAGTTGGGCGCTGTAGTATTTGCACTCAAGATTTGGAGGCATTACCTGTATGGCACCAAATGCATCATCTTCACTGATCATAAGAGCCTTCAACATATTCTGGATCAGAAGGAACTTAATTTGCGCCAACGACATTGGGTAGAGCTTCTTAGTGACTACGATTGTGAAATCCGGTATCATCCGGGGAAAGCTAACGTGGTGGCTGATGCCTTAAGCCGCAAAGAACGTGTGAAACCACTGCGTGCACGAGCGTTGGGATTGACCATCCAAACTAACTTGAAAGCTCAGATCCAAATTGCACAAAGTGAGGCATCAAAAGAAGAAAACCTTGCGGGAGAAGAATTCCGGGGGTTAGATAAACAGATGATACGCAAGGATGACGATATTCAGTACTTCATGGATCGCATATGGGTACTCAAATGGGGAGGTGTTAGAACCTTAGTCATGGATGAAGCCCATAAGACGCGATATTCTATTCATCCTGGTGCAGACAAGATGTATCACGATCTCAAGGATCTGTACTGGTGGCCAAGCATGAAGAAAGACATTGCCTTATATGTCAGCCGATGCTTGACGTGTTCGAAAGTCAAAGCTGAACATCAGAAACCATCGGGATTATTACAGCAACCTGAAATTCCCGAGTGGAAATGGGAGAACATAGCTATGGATTTCATTACCAAACTCCCTAGAACAAGCAGCTGTCATGACTCGATATGGGTCATTATTGATCGAATGACAAAGTCAGCACATTTCTTGCCTATCCGAGAAGACTACAAGATGGATAAGTTGGCGAGATTTTACATCAAAGAGGTCGTGACACGGCACGGAGTGCTGGTGTCAATCATATCCGACCGTGATAGCAGATTTACTTCACGTTTTTGGCAGACGCTACAGAAAGCGATGGGCACTCAATTAGACATGAGTACAGCCTATCATCCTCAGACAGATGGCCAAAGTGAACGAACTATACAGACGCTAGAAGACATGTTGAGAGCGTGTGTAATCGATTTTGGTGTAGTTGGGATGCTCATCTACCGTTGATTGAGTTCTCCTACAACAACAGCTACCATACAAGCATTGGATGTGCTCCATTTGAAGCGTTGTATGGAAGGAAATGCAGATCTCCCGTTTGTTGGGCCGAAATTGGTGAAATTCAACTAACAGGCCCAGAGATCATTCAAGAAACAACAGACAAGATCTTCCAAATCAAAGATCGACTTAAAGCCGCGCGAGATCGCCAAAAGAGCTATGCCGACAATCGTCGGAAGCCTCTAGAATTCAATGTTGGGGATCGTGTGTTACTCAAAGTCTCCCCTTGGAAAGGAGTCGTTCGATTCGGAAAGAAAGGGAAGTTAGCCCCAAGATACGTTGGACCATTTGAGATCACTGAGAGAATCGGTCAGTAGCTTACCGGTTAAGGTTGCCACAAGAGCTTAGCGGTGTGCATGATACTTTTCACGTGTCAAACCTCAAGAAATGTTTGGCCGATGAATCCCTTCACGTGCCAATCGAGGAAATCAAGATTGACGACAAGCTTCATTTTGTTGAAGAACCCATTGAGATCATGGATCGAAAGGTCAAGCAACTGAAGCGCAGTAGGATACCTATTGTTCGCGTAAGGTGGAATTCAAAGCGAGGGCCAGAGTTTACATGGGAACGTGAAGATCAGATGAAACTCAAATATCCACATCTCTTCGAGGATGACACTCTCGGACCTAACTCCAGCTGAATTTCGGGACGAAATTCTCTCAACTGGGGGATACTGTGACATCCGTCACCTTAAGGTCCATCAATTAACGTGATAGTCCGTTATCTATTCTTTGATCGATCATTCCTCATCCTTATTTGACTCTTTATGTGGATATCATGTGTGCATTATTAACGTTGTGTGTGTATTCGTTATAACCTTATGTTAACCTTAAAAGACTTTTAAAACTTTCTTTTTCGAAACCGTCAAATATATCATTTTATATATATATCAAATGTTTTTAACATAACCATTTCTTAAGTCATGACAACATTAAATGTACTTTTACAATTAATATAAAACATCTAATAAAGTCGTTTTTCAACCGAACCAAATTTGGGAAACTCGGGGGTTAAGTGCAGGGACTAAACTTGTAATTTTGTAACCTTGGGCTGGGTATAAATACCCCTTACCAGCCCTAGAAACCCATTTTCACCATCTTCTTCATCTTCATCCTCTCTTCACACACAAAATCTCCATTCTAGCACCAAATCCAACCCGAGAGGTCTTGTTTTCTTCGTCTAGACACCATCTACAGCTTAGACTACTCATCTCTAGCAGGTAGTCGTCTTTGGTTGTCCTTTTTCTAGCCTTTTCACGGCTGTCCAAAACTAGGGTTTCGGGTGTTCGGGTTCAACCCGAACACACAAGGTCGTATGGGTGCGTGTGAGGTCTCTTTGCTTGTGTTTCATGTTTGTGTATGTTTGTTGAGTGTTTCTGGAGGTTCTTATGGTGTAAAACCCATGTTTAGAGCAGCTCGGGGGCTGCTCAGCCCGACCACAGTAGCGATTCTGCAGATCAGGCGACTGGGTCAACCATGCGATTTAGCTGTGCGACTGAGTGGGTCGTGCGACTGAATCATGCATCTGAGTCAATCGTGCGACTGAGTTGTGCGACTAGGCATGTCGTGCGACTTAGTTGTGCGACTGAGTGTCTGTATGCGATTGAGTCATGCGTGCGAATGAGTGTATGCGATTGAGTCATGCGTATGAGTGATTGTGTGCGATTGAGTCAGGTGACCGACTGAATGTGTGCGAATGTGCGTGATTCGCATGACTGGATTCCAATCGCACGAATGAAGGTTCAATCGTACGAAAGTAGCTAATTCGCACGATTGAAGGTTGATTCGTGCGTATGGGGTTGAGTCGTGCGATTGGGTGTTGTGTGGTACGACTGAAGGCCAGTCATACGAATGAAGGTTCAATCGTACGAATGAAGCTGATTCGTACGATTGAGGGTTGATTCGTACGAATGGAGGTTGAGTCGTGCGTCTGGTCTTGTCAGGCGACTGAAATTGTTGCGTTTGATCTCCTTGTGCGTGGTGTGAGTATGATGTGTGATGTTGAGGTAACATTAACACAATAGCCATTGTTCGGCCACAAATATTAAAGTCAACGCTAAAAAGGGCACAAATACTATTTTAAACAAATTGAACTAACGGTTTACAACAAACAACCGACTTATAACTATTGACACATATTCAATACTTCTTCAATAACTATGAGACTTTTACTCAAATATCATCAACAATGGTGACAATGTCTTGTACTTGGATCTACATAAGATCTAGTACTCGTGTCAGTTTGTGTGTGTTATACGCGACCCAGCCGATACGACCCGAACCGACCCATCATTATTGCGCGCTTATATATCATATCATTAATGCTTTACAATAACTGTCAATAGGTGTTTGACTGTTTATTTGCATTCAACATTTGGGATTACATCGATCTTACATACTTACCACCTAACAAGTGAGTTTCGTGGCCCCTTTTATGCTTATACAATATTTCAATCATTTACAACTTAGGGGAAAAGTATGCTTACTCATTTTCAATGCTGTACAACTTACATACATTTTACATACAAGGAATCAACGTGATACTGTGTTGCAAGTACTATTTGACACATGCTTGGGTCTGCTGTGTGGTTCTATCTTTGCAACTATTTAATTCCAGTGTGGGAACCGACAGTTAGGTATTGGTAGTACTACTGGGTTGACACCCCCACCCTCGTTCGATGGTATACTAGTTGGTACCATCGGTGGCCAGGAACGGGCCCTTGGGTGAATATATGCCGACAATTTCTTTGTGTACGTCGCTAGGTTTGGTTGCAAAGCTCATGTCATGTGAATTTACTTGTGTATATAACTGTATTCACGGCATTCCATTACGCATACTTATACAGCATCACTTACATTTTTATTACATAAACCTGCGAGCTCACCAATAATTATGTTGACCGTTTTAAGCATATCTTTTCAGGTGAACATGCAAGTCCAGGAATCTAGGTGTGCTGCCTTAGTGGAGACCCTAGGATGCATTTTTGCGACTTAACATGCTTTGATAAACAATCTTTTGAACAATGTTAACGCTTGTAAACAATTATCATCTTTTGAAACTTGTTCCCGGGTTGTGGGAATTAACATTTATAATTTCATCTTATGTGATTATGTGTATCATTATCATGTTGCTTATGGCTATGTTGTCGTGAACATTGCCTAAACACGACACAAGTCCCCTTGTTGTCGGGTGTCGTCATGACACGCTTGTCATCATTTACTTATATTGCATCTCTATCGCTTACCATGTGTTATGACGATCCCGATCTCGTTACATCCTTGTGTTTCCGCTTTTAGCGGGGGTGTGACACCAGTCTTCTCAGTTAAAGTCTTCAAAGAGGAAGCAGAGGATGGCTTCCAAACCAAAGTCAAAGAAGAAGAAGAAACCTGAATCATCCACCTCTACACCTCAGGCTGAGTCAGATCAACTTGAGGAAGTGCATGAAGAGGCAGCCCAATCAACTCCAATTCAAGTGGCTCCTCTTGCAGCTGAGAGACCCATCTTATTCTGGACCTTCACAACTAATCCAGAGAGATGGCATGTGATCAGAGATCAAGGTGGTGAAAATTTCTACACATGGCAAGACATATTCAACCTACCTCTACATGATCTCTTTGAGATGAGAAGATATTATGAGAGTCTGAGTGATCCTGACCATCTAATGAAGAAGGGCATGGTCATCATCATTATGAGGACTGTCAACAGCTGAAGATCTTCAAATGTGTTGGTAGCATCAACCTAGGGGGAGTTTGTAAGGATTCCTATAAGTCTGATGCAGCTAAAACATCCTAAGTATCTCTGCATGCATGAAATGAAGAACATAAGTAGAAATGCTTCGGAAGTTTTACACCATGCACTAGAAATATTCTAAGTGCAAAATCTTCCGAAGCCAAGACCAACATCTTCCAAAGCCAAAAGTGAAGTCATCCGAAGCTTCAAAGACAAAGTCTTCCAAAGCCAAAGAGTGAAGACAGATTTCTTCCGAAGACTTTAAGAGACATGTCTTTATCTGATGTACTTTACCATAAAGCTGGACCACCTTTCCGCTGCAACTCTGTAAAGTCACCAACTTACATGAATTGGTGAAAAGGTCCATGTTTTTGGTAACTGTACATTGAGGTCTTGAGTCTGTGCTTTCTACTTTATGTACTTTTATCCTTTTTGTAATATATTAGGATGTGAGCTATGGCATGTCATAGTCACTAGTCAAAAGGCAAATATGCCTTTTGACTATACATTTGATATTGTAGTTGTCTAGTCTTATGTATCCAGCTGGCCTTCAAAGTATGGCCGGTTGTAGGATGTGGTATATGTATCTCAAGTACTTGTAACTTTCATTTTATGCTTTGTAATATTTGTAATAAAACTTGAGAAGCAATATACAACATTCTTGAAAACGAATTACTTGTGTTGTTTGCCATCTTGTTCTGTCTCATCTTTACTTGTGTTCTTATCGTCTTCCACTAAAGTTAATCAGTTCCCTATTTTATCTGTTAAGTGTTCTAAGTAACTCTCCTCATTGTGTTGTTGTGTTGTAAGTGCATAACATTCAACGGTCCTGCAGAAACATATGACTATCAAAGATTCTTATATTCTAGTTGTCTAAGGATGCCCAAAAGTAGGGTTTTCTATTCTATTTATAGGCTGACAAAAGGCCTTTACAAAATGACTAAACTACCCCTGTGCTATACATCAGGAAACTAGTCTAAGTACAAAAATCTTCATCAGCACCCCTGTACTATACATGCGGATGTGTTGAACTTCATCAGCATTTCTTTTTCTTTTTCTGCATTAGTGTTTGGTCATCAACATTGAGAAATGCGGATGAACAAACACTTAGCATTTGTTGCTCAGCATCTGCATTAGTAAATGCAGATGTACAAATACTTGGCAGCATTTGTTTGGTTGTCCGCATTTGTTAATGCGGAAGAACAAATACTTGACAACATTTGTTCCATGGTTATCCGCATAAACAAATGCGGATAGCCGACACTTGTCTTCTTTTGAGCAGATTCTTCATCCACATTACTTCTTGGACTTAGGGAGAATTCCAGAAAAGCAATCATCAACCACCACTTGAATTAGCATGTATGATCCTTTAAGGGTCCAACAATACTCCCCCTAAGGATTATACAGCCTAAGTACTTTAAAGGTTTGATAGTGGATGAGGTTGTGAAGATTCTGCTGGGTCTTGAGCAGCAGGAGGAGCAGTCATTAGTTCTGCCAGAGAAGGATCCAAAATAGCCTTGATCATGTTAACAAAATCATTAGCATCAGACATCTTGTCTCTGTTCAGCACATGAATCTTCATCTGACTCATTGTGTAGATGGCTTCAATAGGCAGCTTCTTTAAAGAAATGGGTTCCCATATGGACACAGTTGACAACCCATCCCTATGAATCAAAAGAGCTCCTTCCACATCAACCTCTAACTTCACAATGTTTCCATACTGCAAGGGAGTCTTTTTTTCTTTTTTTTTTCCTCTTTTTTGTCAATGATTCGGTCATATGCCATCTTTACAATCTTGATGCACTTAAGAAAGAAGTGCATATCAGCTTCTCCAAGCTTGTTGGTGATTTCTCTGAAGTGCCTAGTGTAGATGTAGTGAGTGTAGGATTCATCAAGTAATCTCACTTCATATCCACTAAATAACCGAATCTCTACACCCTCCTTTCCTCCCCACCTCCTATCAATCACCAACTCATAAGTCTTCTCAACATAGAAGACATTAGAGATTGGTTTTAAGGTGTGAGTACCTGCTACCATCTTCCTTTTTAGAGACTCTGTAGGCTTCACCTTCAACTCAGGGAACACTACTTCCTCAGCCTATTTTGTCATCTTCTTCTTTTCTAGAGGGTTGTGGAAGGATATGTCTTTCCTCATACAAATGGATTTCAATGATTTGAAGTTGTTAGTCCTTTTAAACATATTCATAATATCTCAAACTCATACCCTCTTAACATAGTCTTATGGTTGATCAACTCCAAATTAGCTAGTTCCTTCGAGTCATGTATCTATAGGGAGTTCACTAGAGCAGTGTAATCTATGAAGAACTGAACTAGCCATAATATTTTCTTAATCATGAACATGTTCCAATCATTATCATACTTTTAGGCAATAATTTTAAAATCAACTTGGCCTTGGGGAGTAGATACACCTCTTATCATCTCTGCAGTGGTGAGTCCTTCTTGAAGCTTCAATTGTAAAGGCTCAGCAAAACCACTCAAGGTTCCTATGAAGTATAGGTGCCAAAGAGTCATGATCTTGATAGGTGAGTTGGATGTTTTGGGCTGAAATCCTTGATCTTGGTTTCTTACTTACTATCTCTTCTTCAAGCTTTCTTAATCTTTCTTTCTTTTCATTGATTAATCTTAACATTACAGCCCTCAGTGAGTTAGTTTTCATATTGCCTAGCTTCCTTTTAGTGTATCATTGCTCAGATAGATAATCCTTCATCTCCCTGTTAGTCATGTTGTAGGGATCAAGATATAGTGATTGTGGAGCTTCAATCTTCTTGGATTTGGTGATGGAGTGAACCGCATGTGACTTTGTTGTTTGTTCCTTTTCATACTCGGTCACATACGAGGGATCAAACAACTTGTTCAGCTTTTTGTCTTCTTCAGCCGATCCCTCATTAGTCATTCCAAACACATCATCAGCATCATAACCGTGATTGATTAGAAACATAGCCTTGACCATCAAATCCTCTATTTGAGCTTTCTCAACCATTTCAAACATTGAAGATTTAGCCTTCACAGGACTGTCTTTTGCTATTGGTTCATCAACCATATAGCCTCCTTCAATCTCTCCTTCTTTTAGGTCTATAAACTTAGCCCTTTTCTTCATTTGTTCCTCAGCCTTCTCGTGTTCTTCAAGAAATTCAGCAATGGCTGCTAGGCTTCGAGAATCATCTTTTTGCTTCTTTTTGACAATTTCTTCTTCCTCAATTGGTATATGTTTGCATACGACCAGAAGAGGGTTTTGCTATTTTAGCGTATTTACTTTCTGTTTCAGAAGCTTTATTTTCAGATTCAGCTTGTTCTTTTCTTTGTTCTTTACAGCTGTTTCTTCTTGTTTTTGTTGTTATTCACACATTCTTCTGATCAATTCTTTTTGTTAATCAGTCAATGAGACAGCTGGTACAATTTGTATGCTCAATTCCTTTTCTAATGGCACAGGAGATTGAGGAATCACAACAATAGTGTTGGATCAAGTAAGGCTGGTGCAACCAAAACATACACTTAAACAATTTTAGTGCAACTGATGAAGAACTTCCGAAGGCAAAAGCAGAACTTTCGAAGGCAAAAGCAGAACTTCCGAAGGCAAACGTAGAACTTCCAAAGGCAAATGCTGAGCTTCTGAAGGTCAAGTCTGAAAGAGCTTCTGAAGAGGAACTCTAACTCTCGAAGACAAATTCTTCCTTCTTTCGAAGTTCAACACTTAGAAGAATTCAAGACAATGACTCCCGAAGCATAAAGGCCTGAAGAACAACTCAAGACACAGAAGAAGTAGCCTGTTTCGAAGTATAAGTGGCTTCAGAAGAACTTGTTCTTCCAAAGCAAGTAAACCTTCGGAAGAACCTACTATGAACCAGTGGACATAAGTATGGTCCCTCTGACACTCCATTGCAAATCTCTGAGATACAGCATGGTGCTTTTCCCACGCCCATGTAGTTGACTGTACTTTATCCCACTGTTCATTTCTTATCAATTAGTACAGTTACCAACTTTAGTTGGTGACAAAAGGTAAGTCATGGACATGTCATGACTACCAAATCTTAGATCGTATTTTATCTAAGATACCTTACTTCTAGTAATGTAGTATTTGTCTAGTTGTAGTTCCAGCTAGTATCAAAGTATGTCCGACTGTAGATAGTAGTATATATAATTTCTTATTGTAACTCATGTATCATGCTTGTAAGAGTCTTGTAACTCTTGTGTTTTGTGTATTTATACTTAAATTATTAATATCAACTCTAAGAGGATTCTGCATCATCAATTTGAGTGAGACTTAGTGAGTTGGAGAGAACATAATTGTGTTGAGTGAACATACCAGATTCTGCAATTGGTATCAGAGCTTCTTAGGCTCTTGATTGTGATATCTCACCATCCAAATCAACCTTTTTATCACTTATACACTCACTTCACTCAAAATGGCCCTCAACCAAAAATCCAAATGTGAGATGGGGACAATGACCAAAGCACCTATCATCACCCCTGAAAACTTCAGATCGTGGAGTAGACGTATTAAAGGCTTCATCAGATACCAAGACAACAAAATGTGGAAGTCTATCACCAATGGTCCTTACAAGCCAAAGGTTGCAGCACCGGTTGGAAATGGTGATATGATAGAGAAGGCAGTGGAGGATTATTATGATGAAGACCACAAATGGCTGGACATTGATAGCAAATCTATGACTGTTCTGATGACTGCTATATCCAACTCCATCATGGTGGGTTTTGAGCATTTAAGTCAGCCAAAGAACTATTTGATGCCTTGAACCAGATGTACTCTAGCTCAAATGACTCAAAGAACGATTTACTTAAGCAACAATTTGAGAATTTCACTTAGATTGCTGGAGAGACCTTAGCCAACAATACTTCAGGTATATGGATCTTATTTCCTCCCTTCAGTCTGTAGGAATAACAACTGAGTTGAGAGATCTCTCAAGAAAATTCATGAGTGCACTCCCAAATAAGTGGACGTTCTACTATGTCTCTATCAAGAGTACAGAAAATCTGAACTCTATCACCATGACTGAACTATATGGCATCCTTGATGGATACCGTGTAGAAATGGAGAACAAGAGAGGCAACCAAGTGAGCAGATCCTCAAGCCTTCCTGCTAACAATGCTTTAATGGATGTTGAAGGCTCAATAACCCCTCAACCTTAGCAGTACCTGACTTACTCCCAGCCGCCATCTTGCTCTTCTGGGCCATACATCACATTCCTAGAGACTTCAAGGTCTCAACAAGCTCAGCCAAGTCCCTTTTAGGATAGCTGTGCTTTTTGTCTCACGAAATAGACATTCTAGTGATTTTCAATTTTGTTTTGATGATCTAGAATGTTTTAGCCCACATGATGTGGAAGGCAATTTCCTCAAAACCCAACTAACAACAAGTTTGGGTTTGACAAGACAAAGGCCGAGTGTTACAACTGTAACCAGCTAGGACACTTTCCCAGGGAATACAAGGCTCCCAAATCCAATCCTGGAACCAATCAAGCCTCCACACATCCCAGTACACCTAAAGCCACCAGAAAGTCAAATAAGCAACATACAGCTATTATGGCTCAAGATTTTGACTGGAGCTTTTTGGTACATGTTGTGACCCCTGCTCAAGCATTGATGGCTGGAACTGATGACAAGAAGCTATTTGAGCACCTCTATACTCCAGCTTGCATTGCTAAAGTTAAATTGTATCATGACTACAATATGGAAATTAAATATGATATTGAGTCTTTGAATATCCTAAAATCCGATTTTAAAAGGGCAGAATCTGACTATCAAAAGAAAATTGAAGAGTTAGAGAAAACTGTGTCCTCTTTAAAACATGAACATGCTAATTATAGGACTCAAATCAAAGATTTAATCTCCAAATTGACTGAGGCTCAAGCCTAGCTAGTAATAGCTGAGGCTCAAGCAAGGAAGCATGCTATTTCTGAGCAAAACTTCAAAGCCATTCTTGTATCATCCTCCTACTCAAAGATTTGTTATCAAAACAAAGGTAGGTTAGGAACCAATGAAATTGATCCACCACATTCTTATGAGTCTATTAGACAACCAAGATGTGGGACTGAAGAGCAAGAGGTTCCATCGCTGACCCACCTCCTCATGAGTTGAAGAATGATGCAACTATTGAGACCATCACAGTGAAGAACCAGGTAAATCAACCCACATTCACTAGTGATGATCGACCCCTAACCACAAAAGCCAGAAGAAACAGGGATAAGGCAGCCGGAAAAATTGCCAAGAAAGTGGTTGAATCCAAGCTAAAAATAGACCAAAAACAAAAGGGTGTGTTCATTTCAGCTGGATTTTAGATGGTTGGAAACTCTGATCTTGGAAAGGAGTGTAGTACCAGCAGTCCTGTCCTGCTGAAGGATCAAAAGTTAAATGGAATGACTGTTGATGAAGACAAGAAGAGCAAGAAACAACAGTCCTCGTATTCCCAAAAGATTTACATTGCATGCATAATGTGTGGTCTGTAAAACCATATGGCTAAAGATTGTTTCTACAATCCTGCAAGCACCCATTATGCAAATAATGTTAAGAAAGAAGGAGTCAAGGAAGGTTTTACATTTGGACCTTATCACATGCTTCAAGTGATAAGGAAATGAAAGCTTGTTTCTGAAGCAAAGTTGCTTTCGAAAAAAACTCATTCTTCTAAAAGGAAAATTGCTTCGAAAGTTAAGCCAATGAAAATTGAAAAGAACAAGTGAGTTCCTTTGAAACCTTCCGAGAAGAAGACCGCTTCGGAAGAAAAGGTGGTGAAGGTTTCTTCAGAGAAAAGAGAAGCTTCGGAAGAATGCCATGCTGCTCAAGCTTCAACAAGCTCATCTACATTGATCAGCAAAGGGATGGAATGGAAGATCAGACAAGATGCTGCAGCCCAAACCTCTTCTTCACATACATCTATTTAACCCTCTCACATATCTTTTGGTTTAATTATGTCATCCTCATTGGTAGAAGCCAAGACCAGTAAGGCTTGGGTTTCCAATCATAACTAACTTTTCACCTTATGTGCAGGGACATCCATATGACAAGAATAACAATGTGTGGATTGTAGACAGTGGATGCTCCAGGCACATGACTAGGAACAGATCTCTTCTTCAATAATTTCAACATTTGATGGAGGTCCGGTTCAATTTGGAGGTGAGACCGGAGTATACATTTCAGCCAGAGGAAGGGTATCCAATGGCAAGTTAACGGTCGACAAAGTAAACTTTGTCAAACAGCTTGAACACAACCTTTTAAGTGTTTCTTAATTCTATGATGAAAAGCACCAAATGCTTTTCATAGAACATGAGTGCATTATCCTCAAACCTGGGATGACAATTAGTGAGGAATTGGTGCTTCTTAGATCTCCCATGAAATGGGATATGTACAAGCTGGATATGAACAATGCTTCCCCATTGGGAGAAGTATCATGCTTTCTTTCCAATGCTGATAGTGATGAGTCAACTCTATGGCATAAATGTATGTGTCATGTCAATTTCAAAACCATGAATAAATTGGTTAAAAATAACTTAGTACATGGTTTGCCTAAAGAGAAAATTTTCTGTTGAGACAACTGTGTTGCATGTCTGAAAGGAAAGCAACATAGAACATCTCTCAAATCTAAAGAATTTAACTCTATCACCACACCATTACAATTATTGCATATGGATCTATTTGATCCTACAAGTATAATGAGCTTTGGAAGGAAATCATACTGCCTTCTGATTGTTGTTGATTTTACTAGATTTACATGGATATTCTTTTTAAGAACTAATGATGAAACTGCTGAAACTTTAAAATCTTTTAATCTTAAAATAGAAAATTAAATTGATCACAAGGTTAAGATAATTAGAAGTGATCAAAGGACTGAGTTTAAGAATCAAGTTCTTGACTCATTTTGTAACTCAAAACGGATTGCTAGACAAAATAGTGCTCCTAAAACTCCTCAACAAAATAGTGTTACTGAGAGGATAAATAGGACACTTATTGAGGCTGTTCGAACTATGTTAGCTGATTCAAAGCTGCCTCAAACATTCTGGGCAGAGGCAGTCAACACTGGATCCTATGTGCAGAAGAGAGTTCTTGTAGTTAAGCCACATGGAAAAACCCCTTATGAGTTATGGAACAAGAGGCCATCGTTCACCAGTTTTTTTAGGTCCTTTGGCAGCAGTTGTACCATACTTAACTTAAAGGAAAATTTAGCAAAATTTGCTGAAAAGTCGGATGATGCTATCTTTGTTAGATATTCCTCTACCTCTATTGCCTATAGAGTGTATAACATTAAAAATCAACAATTCGAGGAATCATCAAACATTGTTGTTAATGAGTACACTCCTTGTGTTAGGGGGAATGGCCCTGATCATATTTTTGATTTAGGATTGTTTCCAAACTATGCTAAACCTTCTTGTGAGAATGTTTCAGCTAGAACAGGTACTCAAAGTGATTCTGATGATGACCAACTGTTTGAGTTACCCAGACCTCTTCCAAGTTCTTCAAGAGCTGCTAAAAATCAAGCTCCCACAATCGGCAGATCTGATAGCATAACTATCTCAGGAACCAGTGGAGCTTCAACTAGTTGTCAACAAAGTAAGCCTCAAAACTCATCCGGTGACAAAATACAACACCAAGCTGATGGAAGCAGCATTTTGAAGGAACATGCAACTGTTAATGCTGCTTCACAACCAACTGATACTGATTCCTTTATTTCAATTAGTCCTCGTTGAATGAGTGTGAAACTTCAGCGACATGTTAGTGACATCAAAGATGACATTCGCTCAGGAAAAAGGAAAGAGATGTACAGAAAAGTACCTCTAGGACAACACCACAACCACAACCTTAACCTGAACCAATCCTTTTCCTTTTCCCATCAAAACCGAGCCAACCACTAAGCCATACACTCCTGAACCCACACCATCAACCATACCCTCTTCCTCACCAACTCAATCACAACAACCACCACAACTACCAATCCCGAAACCCAAAACACTTCCCAGAACCAAACATCATCTACCTAGCAGCCACCTAAGTCATCCTTTTAACCATCCAAACCTTTTTCCTTAGAGGAATTTAAGGAGATCAAGAGGAAGCTCATCAAATGCACCACCTTCAGCGATATCTCTTGTGAGAAGGGGTCCATCAAACTAACCTTCATTGATGGCTTCTCATGTTCCCTCACAAGAGAGCAATTCCTTGATCCGCCTAGAGGAACATTGGACCAAGCTCTTAAACTCTTGGCAACCAATTCTGACACTCTTGGGGAAGAAGAGAAGTTGCTGAGAAGAAAGCTGGTGACTTTACTGGACACTAGGAAGGGAGACAAGCTACCATCTCAACCTCTCATTCCTAGAAAGAAGATAGTCCAGTGGAGGTTTGAAGACTCTTCTCACAACTTTGTTGTGGGAAAGAGAGAATGGTGAAATCAACAGGCTTAATGCCTCTTCTCTGTTACACTTGAGCAGATTGTACATTGCTGAGTTAGCAGGGAAACCATTCTCCAATACCTCCAACTCTAAGATAGCTGCTCATATTAGAAATCATCCGAGCAACCTTCATCTAGCTGAGCTGAATGCAAGAGTCATGATTGAAGAAGGGTTGAAGATGAGAGAGAAGGAAGAAGTTGAAGGGTCAGCAACCAAAGGAAAAACCTTCTAGAAATGGTTGAAGGCTCTGAACTAGAATCCATAGTCAGATGGGAGTATGAATACAACTCCTGTCAACTAACTCTCTTCAGAGGGCAGCAACAGAGGGTACACATCATTCAAAGTGACAGAAATGATCTCCTATCTATGAATGATCTGTACAAACTTCTTAGCATCACATCTGGGAAGAACAAGGAAACAGATAAGTATTTTCTATTCCTGGTTCTGAAAGTTTTAAGATGTAGAAACAAGTGAGGTTTTGGTAGCATCAGACTAGGGGGAGTTTGTTGGATCAAGTAAGGCTGGTGCAACCAAAACATACATTAAATAATTTTGGTGCAACTGATGAAGAACTTCCAAAGGCAAAAGCAGAACTTCCGAAGGCAAATGTTGAGCTTCCGAAGGTCAAGTCCGAAAGAGCTTTTGAAGAGGGACTCTAACTTCCAAAGACAAATTCTTTCTTCTTCCGAAGTTCAACATTTAGAAGAATTCAAGAAAATGACTTCTGAGGCATAAAGGCCTAAAGAACAACTCAAGCTTCAGAAGAAGTAGTGTTGGTCCATTTGATCGATTTGCAGTATAAATGAGATGTTGAATCGTTCAATATCAGATACAAACAATAGAAAACAAAGATGAAGAAGGTTAAGAACAACCACAAATGTATCAAAGTAAGAATAATGATGATCAATACACTCAATAATAACAAAGCACAAATATATTTCTGTGAAAAGACTGCTTACAAAGGTCACTTGCAACAATGATAAACGATTAGGGTTTTGCAAGGTTACCCAACAATGTAAATGATAAAATCTATTTATAGCAGTCTTAGTTTCGCTGTCAGCGAAACTGTACTGCCGAAACTATAGTTTCGCTCGGCAGAAACAACAGTTTAGCCGGGTGAACTAAAATAGCTGACTATGAGCGAAACTGCAGTTTTGCTCATAGTTTCACTGGACTTCAAAACTAAACTAAATGAACTACATTCAAAAGTAAACTAACATTAGACCTATTACAAAGTAATATAAACATAATCTAATCTAAGGTGAGTCCAACCTATACATGATCTTCAATACTCCCCCTAGGTTGGACCTCACCGCCTTTTCTTGTCTTGATTTGTCGTGTCTACTTCAGTCTTTCCTGTTGCATCTGATGTATAATTACTTGCTCCTGCAGCTTCTTCCACGGGGGCTTCAGGCATAGATTCTCCCTGTTCAGCTTTAGTTTCCTCTGCTGCTTCTGATATGTCTTCCTTACCTCCTGCATCACCTTCCTTTAGAGCTTCAGCAACTGATTCACTTTGGTCACCTCCTGCTTTATTAGCTCCCTGGGGACGAGCACTAGCTTGCTCAAATTGTCAAGTTTCTCACATCCATGTTTATATCATCTTGAGCTCTCACTTTCTCAGCTATCTCTTTCACTTCTGCCCTCATTCCTCTTACTTTATTAGCCACAGTCATAAACAGACTGGCTTCCTTTTTCGTCTTTTCCCCTGCCCCTGCTCTAATATGGTTTTCTCAAAGAACTAGCAGGTCTTCATCACAATAACTAAATAGCTCCATAGGATAAAACAATCTAAGCTCACCCTCATTCTTTACTCTGATCACCGCCTCCCCTGTATTGTTATCGTAGAACCACTTCTCAAAGTCTTGTAATTGTTAGGGGAGGGGTTATGCCAATCTTACCCTGTTCACTGTCTTTGGAGGTTCCCCCTTAGAACAATCTTTCCTTTGCCATTTCCCAGTCCTTATCCTTTTTTGATCTTCTCCTCTCAGCCTTCATAAACCCAAATGACTCTGTTGGAGCTGTAAAAGATAGTCTATATTATCAACATAATGAAAGTCAACAAAAGTCAACGTCACGGTCAAAGTCAACAAAAGTCAAACCCGACACGTTCGAGACGAGGAACCGAGACTAGACGTTGAGGATTTAAATGGCTAGGAGTTTTATTGTAATAAATATATTTTGTGTGAACAAAATATATTTTATCTTGTTTTTAGTCACTTTTATGCTTAATATGTAATTTTGTATTAATTAGCCTAAGTCTAGGGAGTTAAGTGCAATTAGTGAATTTTAGTCTAGACTATAAATAGGTTAATTATCATTAGTGTTGGTTAATGGTTGCATGACCAATTGATTGAGTGATTTATTTGTAAACAATATTATTAGCAATCAATAGAGATCAAAGGGGTTTTGATTGTGACTATCATATTTTGATTTAATTCTTTATGATTTGATTCAAGTTTGATTATCCTGGATTTACAATTTGGTATCAGAGCCATTTTGGATCAAGAATTGAAGAAATTGTTGCTGATTTTTGAAGATTTTTGAAGAAATTTAGAGAGAGAAAGTGGGGTTTTAGAGAGAGAAACTAGAACTGAAAATTAAAAAGTTTCAAATCTTCATCAAAATCATCAGATCTACAAAGTTTTACAAGGAATTTTAAGATTTACAAATTAGAAATCAGATCTACTCCTAAATCTATACAAGATTCAACAAAAATTTTCAGATCCGGAGATTTTCTCTCACACACAGTTGTGTGTGTTCTTGGTTTTCTTCAGAATCTTCAAGTCTTCAACCCGCGAAACTAAGCTACGAAATTACCATTTCCTGAACGAAAGTTTGTTTTTTCAGCGAAAATCTGAGCGAAATTGCTGCCGAAATTATGACCTGCGAAACTAAGCAAAGTTAGCGAAATTACAAAAAAAAATAATAATAACTGCGAAATTAAAACAAATGATAATACACCTGCGAATTTGGAGCACCCGAAGCCTAGATCTCCAACCCTAAAAAAAACCAAGATTTTTTTAAAAAAAAACCCAACAACAGACACCAAATCCACCTTTTTCAAAAGCCAGCTGGGCGCATGACTTTCTGCGACAACAGATTGAATTCTCGTTTTCAAAATACAAGCCCAACAACTCCCTTGTAACCAGACACCAAATCCATCTTTTTCATCAAAACCGAAACTGTTCCAAAGAGAAATCAGAATCTTCAGATCAAGTGCATATCAATCGATCAATCACTCAATGCAGACCAGATAAGCTCAATACCCTGGAATCTCGTGTTCTGAAAAGAAAGAAAACGTCGGAGAAGACGGAGGATGATGAATCGACTTTTGACGATGATTTTGGGCACCTGTATTCTTTGGTTGCAAGCTGATTTCGTTTTTCATCTTGATTATTGGGGTTCTGTTTGTTCGAATTGGTTTTTGATGGTTGTTGTCGATCGGTGGTGGTAGATTAGTGGTGGGTTTGATCGGTTGCAGTGGCCGGCGGCCGGATTTTGGCCGGAGGAGGTGGTTTCCGGTGATCAGAGACTGAACTGTTAGCATTGTTTGAGATGAAAGAACATGAGATAGTTAGAGAGGAGTGAATGGATGTGTGTTGTTGTTGTTGATGAGAGTGAAATTTAGGGTTAGGGTTTATATGTGTTAATGGGCTGGGTTGTGTAAAATTGGGTTTTCAATTGGGTTAAGCAAATTGGGTTGGGCTTTGTTAAACAATCGGGCTGTATTATGGGCTGGGTTTTTTCTTAAACAATTGGGCTAACAATTTGGTAATAATAATTTGGGCTAGTAAATATTAAATAATTGGGCTGAATTTAAAAAAATTATAAGGTGTGGGCTAATAAAAATTAAATAAAATTGACTAGTTGGGATTAGTTGAGTTTAAACCGATAAAGAAATATTCAACGATTTTGCAAGATTGTCTAGCGTGACATTTAAAAATAATATTTTTCCCGGGGGAGATTTTTGGGAAAAATATTTTGGGGCGTTTAATTGTTCAAAATTTTTACAATCATGTCATCTTCAGAAGACTTTAAATCAGATAATCTCACAATGGCACAAAGCCGGTTTGACTCTTTTGCAGGTACAAAGAAAGAAAAATTGTCAGATTTAATTGATCGATTTTTAAAAGTAGCAAATAATCTAAAGAAGCATGTGCCTGATCTCAGTAATCATGAACAAATTCAAAAGCTTCTCGAGTCTCTTCCATCCGAATGGAATCATCAAGTTAAAATGTTGAAGCAAGAAAGAGGTTATGTCGACACAAAACTTATGGATATGATCAATAGATTAAAATCTCTCGAGCTGGATATCCAAAGAAACGAATTTCAACAAGCCGTGTTCCCACATCAAACTAACGCGCTTAATACTGATCTTGTCTCTTCTGTAACAAGCATACTTGATTACAAAACATAGATGATTGAAAAATTGAAGTTATTGAGAACTGATTCGGATTTAAATTTTGAATTCAGAGAAACTGTTGAAGAGAACTATGAAGCTCTGAGAGTCGACAATGACACTAAACCGGAGTCTATGAGAACCGATGATGATAATTTTGGAAAAGCTGATAAAAGAAAGAAAGAATTTGAGGTTGAAGAGATGCTGAAGGTCAAAGAAGAGGAACAACAAGAAGTCAAAAGGGTTTGCAACTGTGAAAAGAGCTTAGCTGCAGAACGAACTATCATGGGTCGTCCTTATGAAACTGTTCAGGATATGTGTTCTTCGTCATGCAAAATCCGGTTATTTGGGATTTATAAGGCAAACAGATTGTTATTGGAAAATGAAAAAGAATTAAAAACAATCAATCAGGAATTAAAGAAAAATGAAATTGCTTTTTCAAGAAAACTTAATGAAGCATTGGCTGAAAATGATCTTTTAAGAAGAACCATTTTGGAGCGTAACATTGAAATTAATATTTTGAGAGAGAGGGCTGTTTTAGCTTAATTTGAAACAACTCAGCTTCAAACAAAGCTTGATAAATGGACCCTTTCACACATGAAAAAGGATGAACTTATTGCTAAACAACAAGGGGTGCGGGTAAAACATGGGATTGGATATAAATCTGATGGTGAAACTGTATTTAATTCAGTTCCACCTCCATGTACTTTATGTTATTCACCAATCCCCAGACCTCGTTCAACAAATGATTTGATTGAAGGTGCAGAAACTAATCATTTAAATGCAAGTTTAAGCAGTGTTAATCTTAAAGAAGTTAGAGTTGTGCAGGATTCTTCTGTAGGTTTGGGATTCCTCAGGCAAGGATCTGATAAGAAGATTAATGATGATTCCACTTCTGATGCTTCATCACCAATATCAGTTACTTCTCCAACCTTCTTTAAGAAATTCAAAACAGGTAACATTCCTTCGTTTGTTCCTGTCAGCTTTGTTAAAGAAGGAACGGTTGTCGAATCATCAAGCAATCAGAATCCTATAAGAGAAGCCGACACAATAGGAGGTGTCAAACAAGATCCGTTGGAGAAAGATCTGTGTATACGAGACTGGACAAGCTCAGATGATGAATCAATCACAGAGGTGCGTGTTAGTTTCTCACAGATCAAGATGTTTCCTAACATTGTCAAGTCACAAAAGCTTCCAAAAGTTGAATCAAGACCAATACGTATCTCTTCTCCAATTGCAAAGTGACCCAGTCAATCAGTGAAAATTTCATTCCCTGTTCAGCATAGCAAATGCCAAAACAAGCAAGAATATGCTACAAGCTCAAAGCAATCCTTCTCAGCACCTGCACAACACGGGACTACAAAGAATCAAAAGCCTTTCAAGGCTTGTTTTGAGTGTGGAAAAGAAGGTCATGTGGTTAAGAAATGTCCTCAAAGGCTTGCTACGGATGGTAAAGGCAAAACGAATTGCTTCTCCAGCTGTAAGTCTACAAAGAATGTTTCAGATGGTTAAGGCAACACGGGTTGCTTCTCTGGATTAAGAGGTAAAAAGCACACATCTTTGAATGGTTGGATGAAAAACCCTCCATCCAAACCTTTTCATGTGAAGCCGGTTTCACATGATTCAAAAATGAAAATGACCAAAGGTTTAAAACCAAATTCTTTTCCTTCTGGTCTTAAACAGAAAATGATTTCCAAATTTAAGTCATTCAAATCCATGTTAATTGAACCAAAACAAATTTGGAAAATTAAAAAGAAGGATACAGTTCTCCCCGATATTTCAGCAGATTGTTTGTTGAAGCAGGTTACTTCTGCCGTTGCAAAAGGAACACCCAGGACTTCGATGGCCTGGGTTCCCCTTTCAAACTAATTTGTTAATGAGTGCAGGAACAATTCAGGAGGACTGTTAGTAATCCGGTTTACTGACAGGGATTGTTCCTAATTCAAATTTGAGGCGGAACAAACAGGTTAAGGTCATGGTATTATATCCACAATCTGGATTTTTATCTGCATTATCATAGTTCTCACTTCACAGTCACTGCATATTTCTTAAGAATTCATTTCTTATCTTCATATCAGTGTAGTTTGGAAGACCTTCTTTGATAAATTTTTATTTTGTACAATTTTAAAAAAAAATAAAATTAAAATTAAAAAAAATAAAAAAAAATAAAAAAAATAAAAAAAATAAAAAAATAAATAATAAAATAATAAAAAAAGTTTGCAAAAATAAAAATTTAGGGGGAGAGTTAAATAAAAATAAAATAGAACTGGGAACTTGATTCGAGATGACGAGAAATGATTGTATATCTTCTTCATATGCTTGTTATTACATGACTTGCGTTTTAAAATGACAAATGATCGTAACTGATGCTGTTATCTGATTTGCATCTTATTTTTAATTGCAAATAAAAGAAAAACAAACAGATTCTTTAATGATATGCTTGGTAGAATCAGCTTGAAGAATAAAGTAGACAGCAGCATAATGATTTAAATTAAAATATATGCTTAAGGATGTCTGGATTTACGCAATCATTTTGGCCTGCACGAAAACTGAGTCCCGACAAAAATTGGATTGAGAATTGATCTTTCACTCACCATGATACAAATCATATAAGCCATATCTTTGAGTCATGTCTGGTGTATTTATGTGTCTTGTGTTTGTGCTAATCTCCTCTGCTGTACAGAAGTACTGACCTGGAGTGATGATCTCCTCTGCTGTACGATAGTACTGACCTGGAGCTCTCATCGGCACATGATTAAATGGTCATCTCCTTTGTTATACGTGAGTATAGACCTGGAGCTCTCACCATTTTGGTCTAAGTAGTGTCAAATCATCTAAATGATGAATTCATCACAGAATGCAATATTCTGTCGATAATCACTTGCACACTAATGTACAAGCCTTGCTCTGTAAAGATCGTTACAAAATTCAAGAAATCCTGAGGTTGGGTGAGGGTTTTTGCCAAATGATTGTGGGGTCCTAGCATTCTAAAGCATTTAATCGAACCTTAACGAATCATCTTCTGCTTGTTGAAAAAGATAGGGCATGAGTTTAAGTGGACAAACATACCAGCAATCGTTATTGATCTGTTTGACAATTTCAAAAATCATTCAAAGACTGTTATTAGATTCAGTTATTTGTGTGATCTCATTGCTTGTCGATGATTAAATTCATCTTTGTTCTAAAGTATATCTTGAGGATGTGATCTCATGATCGATTCAGTTCTCGGTTATAAAAAAAATATAGATAAAAAAAGAAATGTTATAATAAATGTATATAATAAAAATGAAAAATATAATAAATTTTTTAGTTCAAAATTTCTTTTAGGTCTTCCATATTATGTTGTTACAATTTTATCATTTTTCAAGCATTTCACAGAAATTGCGTACAAATGAACATGGATTCGCTTGTTTTTCACACACAGATAAACACGGGTTTATTTTGTTAAAATAAAATGATCTAATTAGAAATGTCAAGATTGTGTTTGAGAATGTGTTTCAGATTTTTGCTGTAAGTGATGGCCGATCATCAATTGAGCAGTATACCTGATCAGAGAACCTGTTCCTCAAGTTTGCAGAAGATACCGAGCTAGGAATCCTCCTCCTACATCTTATGAAGCACTCGAGATTAGAGATTTGGGAAAGATGTTCCAATATCCTCACAAAGGATGCACTCAAAAAGAGGGAGCATATAAATAGGGGGAGCTTATGAGATGAATAACTTTTCTCATCAAATTCAAAAAGCTTTAATTTGAAGATCTTTCTACTGTTGATTTCTCGGGGCTGAATTCGTATGAAGACGTTGATAATGATAGACTAAGGGGGAGTATTGTTGGAGCTGTAAAAGATAGTCTATATTATCAACATAGTGAAAGTCAACAAAAGTCAACGTCACGGTCAAAGTCAACAAAAGTCAAACCCGACACGTTCGAGACGAGGAACCGAGACGAGATGTTGAAGATTTAAATGACTAGGAGTTTTATTGTAATAAATATATTTTGTGTGAACAAAATATATTTTATCTTGTTTTTAGTCATTTTTATGCTTAATATGTAATTTTGTATTAATTAGCCTAAGTCTAGGGAGTTAAGTGCAATTAGTGAATTTTAGTCTAGACTATAAATAAGTTAATTGTCATTAGTGTTGGTTAATGGTTGCATGACCAATTGATTGAGGGATTTATTTGTAAACAATATTATTAGCAATCAATAGAGATCAAAAGGGTTTTGATTGTGATTATCATATTTTGATCTAATTCTTCATGATTTGATTCAAGTTTGATCATCCTGGATTTACATACTCAAAGTTGTCATTCAGTCCATTCTTTATCTCCTTTTCCAGCAACGAGGCTCTTTCACTTAGATGAGCATTTAGTAATGGCAGCACTGCCAGCCTCCTCAAATCCCATTTGGGTAAGGTCTTGAACGCCTTCCTCTTGTGCATATAGGTTATGCCTCCCCCTCTCCTCTTAGTCATAAACATTTTGAGGCCATGGTTATAACTCTAACTGATAATCCTCTTGTCTGCTTCTTTCTTGTTCAACCCTTCCATATTTTGGCTCAAGGGAGTTAGCTCTTCAAGCTATTTCTCTTTGATAAACGACTCTTCCTTAGCCATTTGAAACACATCTTCATCCATACCAACTCTCTCCTCCATCCTAGAAGACTCTGTGAAAGATTGGTGCAGTTGTTTTCTTCTCTTGGTTTATCCTGTATCAGCCTTCTTTTTTGATCAATTTTCTTTTTCAACCCTTGCCTCCTCATCCATCACATGGACTTCATTCTCAAAATTGTAATCCTTCTCTTTCGCATATCTTTTCCTCTTTTTAGCTACATCAGTCTGTTGCGCCCTTGTCTCCTCAGCCCTTTTGTTCTCAGACTCATCTACCCTCCTGATATAGCTCCATCTTTCTGGTGGGTACATATTTTCCCAGAGGTGAGTAATTTTCCCACTGAAGTCGTGAAGAATGGCGCAACAGTCTACAAAGATGCGGGTGTTCATTTGGACTAGCCTCTTAACCTCCCCGTGTCTTGGGATGTTAGGAATAAGATCATCAAAAATCATCTGTAAAAATAAAGGATAAAGCAGCAATTTATCCTTCTTCAACGCCATCACATTCTCCACTATACATTCAAAAATCAATCTTGCTATGTTTGCCTTCTTACCCCTACAACATATCACCATAGCTTTTGCCCATTCTAAGTTAAGCCCATCTGATTCACCTTTACAGTGATCTAAGCACATAATGAAGACATGAGCTATGTATCTCCATTCCTTAGAAAGGAAGGACTTCTTA
The DNA here is from genome assembly GCA_025215565.1 of Flaveria ramosissima. Taxonomy (NCBI): domain Eukaryota; kingdom Viridiplantae; phylum Streptophyta; class Magnoliopsida; order Asterales; family Asteraceae; genus Flaveria; species Flaveria ramosissima. The sequence goes on from CM046041.1 coordinate 67,206,191, forward strand.
ATCTCCTTCCTAGTCCCAAAAGGTGGTCCCTCAAATCCAATCGATCTGAAGGCTTCAAACACCTCCTGATCTGACAGAGTAACCTCCTCTCCTGTGTCTTCATCTAGCCTTAATACCCTCGATACGACCTTTGCAGTAATGGTCATCTCATTCTCCATCACCCTGGCTACAATCCTCTGTGTAATGCCTCTCGTATCATACTCAGCCGTTCGCCAAAAATCTCTGATATGTAAGTCGTAAATAGTAGTGGAATGAGATATCGCGTAGGCTATAGGAGATCTCTGCAACTATCGTATGCAATCTCTAAAACCAGTCGCTTTAGGGAGAGTATCATCCAATATAGCAGTAATGTTGTTCTTCTCATCAAATTTTAGATTTGCCATTTAGTCTGGAAAACAAATGAAACGCTTTAGAATGGTATATTAAATAATAATATTAAAGAAAAATAAGAAAAAGATTAAAAATAAACAAAAGCCAAATTAAATTTGCTGGCCGAAATTATAGTTTTGCGGGATGAATTTTAGTTTCGGCATACGAAAGTGTAATTTCAGCAACAGTTAGTTATTAGTTTGGGCATGACAATGAAGTAGATTCGACTACCAAAATTATAGTTTCGGCTCAGCGAAACTGAAGTTTACACAGTGAAACTGTTAAGTTTGTTCGGACAGCATAACTCCACAGTTTTGCGAAAAAACCAAGTACTTTCGTTCAATTTCGCTAGACTATCGGTACTTTCGCAGTAAGAATTGCGAACGTACCGAAAAGTCTCAATCAAATATTCCCACAATGAAGTCATTAAACCTAGAAAAGACTAATGTCTTGAGTTCAGAACTCACTTGCAAAGGTAATACAACGGTCAATCGATAAACAAAATCACAAAAATGAAGAATCGCCTGAAAAAGCTACAGAGGAACCCTAACCCTCTGAAAACTCGAATGTGCAAAAATGAATGAACAATTTCGCAAATTGAGTTATATAGCACATAGTTTCGCAGTCAACAAAACTATAGTTTTGCAAAGCGAAGATGCAATTTCGCCAGGCGAAAATTGGACGAAACTAACCATGCAACTTGCGAAAGAACCGGCGAAGCTACAGTTTCGTCATGCGAAACTACCAGCAAAATTATAGTTTCGCTGGAAACCTATAAAAATTTAAAATTTAACTTTGATTCCCTTTCTTTTAAAAGATAAAATGAAAGTATAAAAAAATTAAAAATAATTAAAACATAGTAAACAAAATAAAAGAAATCAAAATAAATTTGCTCCACAAAACCTCACCAATCTTCACGTATAATTTTGTTAAAACAAAATCAAACAATATAAAAGGATATGAACGAGAAGCTGAAAAGATCTTCTGGAGAGTCAAAGTTTGGTGGGATTGCTAATATACTCGTCCTTTTAAGTCCATGCCTTCTTCGTTTCAACAAGTGCACCGCAGCTACTTTTATCATGTTTTGATTCTTTTTAAAGAAAGCATAGAATGACCCAGTCCCCACAGACATTTGGCAAAGAAAACTTATCCGGTCTTCATGATATATTGAACAAATGACACGCTCTGCATGACTCTTCCTCTCATAAGCATCATAGGTCCTATTTCATAAGAAGCAAATCCCTTATAAACATCAAATGATGAGAGATCCAGGTCTATACTTACGTATAACAAAGGAGTTGATCAATCGAATCTTACAGATGAGAGCTTCAGGTCTATACTTACGTATAACAAATAAGTTCATCATATTGTGCCGATGAGGGCTCCAGGTCAGTACTACCGTACAGCAGAGGAGATCATCACTCCAAGTCAATGTTGACACATAGCAGAGGAGATAAGCACCAAAAAGAATATAACAAGGAGCATCTTAGGTACAAAGATAAGAAAGCGTATAGCTTTTGAGATAGGGTGGAATGGTTTGACACAAAGATACTTTTGATAAGAATAACTCAAAACAGATATATCACGTTCTCAACCCTTTTTGAATAAGGGCTTGAATCTTTGTGAAGGCCAAAAATATCAAGGGGATTATCTGAGTTATCAAGTTTCTTGCTCTACTAATTAAGCTACAAGATTACAGTTTACTTTGCTTTCTGGCTAAACCTATCAAGCATATCCTACACAATACTATCAACTTCCTTTACATCATCCAGGCTTCTCATTTTATACTGCAAAGAAAAACAAGAAGAACATTTAATATAATTCTCCCCTGAAATTTCTACGAATAAGCAAGATTTAAAAATTTCTTGTTGGACTATATGTCATTATCATATATATATATATATACATATATATAATGGGTTTTGTTACAAGTTTATCAAAGTTAGTTTAACCATTTAAACTATAAAAACACAGTGGATATAAGGGTTTAAAGTGAGGTTAACAATCTGAAATTTGTACCATTTTAAACCATAAACAAAACCTAAGAACATGGATCATTTATATATGTGAAATAGTATGCTATCAACACCAAAATAACAACCATAGGGTGTTCATTGAAACAACCTTTCAAGCACAAGATATTGTATATGGATGAGATGAAGATGATGATGTTCTTGAATGTCCAGCCCCCAAGAGAGGAAGCCTCAAGTTGTTATACCCATAAGCTCTTCCAAACACCTAGCTAGTTAGGGAGTCCAACACCAAGAACCCTCTTCCTTTGTTCTTTAAAATGCGAAATTTTCAGCCCCTTTGTGCCTTGAATTCGAATTTCATCTTTGTTTAGAGAGGGTTTTTGCTTATGTGTGTGAGAGAGAGAGTGTGAGAGATGATTGAAGAGTGCAACTGTAGTAAAAATCTTGTAGTATCCAAGACTAAAAGACCCCTCATAAGCCACATGGGGCGGCCAAATTTTTGGGTTCAAAATGGGTTCCCCCCATTTTGTTAATTTTATAAAATTACACTCTTCAAAATCATTAGTTTATAAAATTAAAACCTATTTTAATTTTATAACATTAACACACTTTTATTTTTTATTATTTAACCAACTTAAATAACTACACAAATAAATTTCTCATGAACAAATTATCCATATAATGTTGTTCTATTTCAAAAGCAACATTTTAGAAAAACCATTTTCTAAATTGGTGTCTGCAGGACCGCTGAAGGGTGGTCACTTACAACACAACAACACAAAGACAAGATTAACCAAACATAATCAAACAATAAACTGGATTAACCACAAGTATGATACTAAGAACACAAGTAATAAGTAAGAGATAGAACAAGAGAACACAAGAGATTGGGTTTCAAGGATGCAGTATAGTGCTTTCTCAAGTTCTATTACAAGTGTTACAGAGCATAAAGAAAGATACAAGAACATGGAATACTTATACTACAACCTACAGCCGGCTATTCTTTGAAAGCCAGCTAGATACAATTGACTAGACACAAACAAAATCAATTGTAGAGTCAAAAGGCATATCTGCCTTTTGACTTGTGACTATGACATACCATAGCTCACATCCTAATATATTACAAAAAGGATAAAAGTACATAAAGTAGAAAGCATGGACTCAAGACCTCAATGTACAATTACAAAATGCATGGACCTTTCACCAACTCATGTAAGTTGGTGACTTTACAGAGTTGCAGCGGAAAGGTGGTCCCGCTTTATGGTAAAGTACATCAGATAAAGGCATATCTCTAAAAGTGTTCGGAAGAAATCTGTCTTCACTATTTGGCTTCAGAAGACTTTGTCTTTGAAGCTTCAGAAGACTTCACTTTTGGCTTCGGAAGATATTGGTCTTGGCTTCGGAAGATTTTACACTTAGAATATTTCTACTGCATGGTGTAAAACTTCCAAAGCATTTCTACTTCAGTACTTTAATGCATGCTTGCAGAGAGACTTTGGATGTTTTGGCTGCATCAGACTTATAGGAATCCTTAAAAACTCCCCCTAGGCTGATGCTATCAAAACATTTAGAAGATCTTCAGATGTTTGTAGTCTTCAGCATAATAATTACCATACCCTTCTTCATTAGATGGTCAGGATCATTCAGACTCTCATAATATCTTCTCATCTCAAAGAGATCATGCAGAGGTAAGTTGATTATGTCTTGCCATGTATAGACATTCTCAACACCTTGTTCTCTGATCACATGCCATCTCTCTGGATTAGTAGTGAAGGTCCAAGATAAGATGGGTGTAAGGATTCCTGAAGTCTGATGCAACCCAAAACAGCTTAAGTGTCTCAGCAACATGCACTAAGTACTGAAGTGAAGAATGCTTCGGAAGTTTTACACAAAGCATTAGAAAATACTCTAAGTGTAAAATCTTCCGAAGCCAAGACCAATATCTTCCGAAGCCAAACATGAAGTCTTCCGAAGCTTCAGAGACAAAGTCTTCCGAAGCCTCATCCTATGAAGACAGATTTCTTCCGAAGACTTTTAGTACACATGCTTTATCTGATGTACTGTTCCATAAAGCACCTTTTCCGCTGCATCTCTGTAAAGTCACCAACTTACATGAGTTGGTGAAAAGGGCTTTGCTTTTGGTAACTGTACATTGAGGTCTTGAGTATTCAACTTTCCACTTTATGTACTTTATCCTTTTTGTATGTAAAAGGATGTGAGCTATGGCATGTCATAGTCACAAGGTCAAAAGGCAGATATGCCTTTTGATCCTACAATTGATTTTGTTAGTGTCTAGTCAATTGTATCCAGCTGGCTTTCAAAGTATGGCCGGCTGTAGGTTGTAGTATAAGTATTTCAAGTTCTTGTATCTTTTCTTTATGCTTTGTAACACTTGTAAAAGAACTTGAGAAAGCAATATACTGCCTCCTTGAAACCCATACTCTCTTGTTCTGTCTCTTGCTTTACTTGTGTTCTTTGTATCACTTTGGTTACCCAGTTCACTGTTTGATTAGAGCTTAGTTATTCTCCTCATTGTGTTGTTGTGTTGTAATTGTGGTTAAGCCCTTAAACGGTCCTGCAATTGGTATCAGAGCATTCCAGGCTCTTGATATAAGATCTAACCATCTTAAGATCCCTCACACACACAAAAGCTAAACTCTTCAAATGGCTGCCATCTCTAAGACTGATATGGAGACTGGAACCATGAACAAATCCCCACTGATCACTCTTGATGATTTTGACACCTGGTGCATGAGGATGGAAGGCTTCATCAGGTCTCTTGATTCAAGAATGTGGGAATCTGTTGAGAATGGACCTTTCATACCCAGCACCCCCTCTGCTACTGGTGCTGGTATGATTCCTAAAGATGTGGCCAACTACTCAGATGAAGATAGAAAAAGAGTAGAGATTGATAGGAAGGCCATGACTGCTCTTCAGACTGCTCTCCCAAACTCTGTATACAGAGGCTTCAAGAAGTGCAAGACAGCCAAACAGCTGTGGGATGCACTGAAGCTGATGTATGAAGGCTCCTCTGAAGCCAAGGAGAACAAGAAAGATCTTCTGAAGCAGCAGTTTGAAAATTTCACCTTCAAAGCAGGTGAGACCATGACTCAACAATACTTCAGGTATGTTGAGATTGTGGATACCCTAGTGGATGGAGGAGTTCCTCTTGAGAACAGGGACATTGTAAGGAAGTTCATGTCCTCACTTCCTAGGCAATGGACACACTATTGTGTGGTGATCAAGAGGACTGAGAACCTTAAGACTCTTACTCTTACAGAGTTGTATGGGATTCTCAGTGGATACCAGATGGAGATGAACATGCAAGGTTCATCTGGCAACTCCAACAATCAAATGGGTTCAGCCCTTCATGTGGTTGAAAGGGACAGCATAGAACCTCAGCATCATCTCTTATGCTACCCTGACAACTCACAAAAGGGTCCTTTCATCACCTTCCCGGAGACACCAAGGGAGAACTTTACTCAAGGAAGCCCATTCCAAGAGACAAGTTCTTCTCAAGCCTTTGTGTCTGCAGATGAAAGCTGTGGGAATTATCTCTTCACTCTTGAAGACCTGGACTGTATCCATCCAGATGACCTGGAATACATGGAGATAGTTCAGCAGATGGCTCTCCTCACTCACAGAGCCAAGAAGTTCTACAAGAGGACAGGAAGAAGATTTCCAAGCAATGCTACCAGCAGTAAGTTTGGGCTGGATAAAAGCAAAGTTAAGTGTTACAACTGTAACCTTATGGGTCACTTTGCCAGGGAGTGTAAGGCACCTAAAGCAAATGGGGGCCAAACACAACCCAGACCAAACTTTACTGACAAAGCTCCTCAAGCTGAGAAGACAAAGCAACATGCTGCTGTTGCTGTTGAAGAAGGAGGCTTTGACTGGAGTTTTCAGGTGGAGGATGCTTCTCCAAACCAAGCACTGATGGCTGACCATGATGAAGCCAAGGTATTGGAACATCTTTGCTCCCCTGAATGCATTGCTAAAGTAAATAGATACAGGTCCTATAACTAGAGATGAGATCTGATCTTGAGTCATTAAACATATTAAAATCTGATTTTAGAAAGTCTGAAAATGATTACAAGTTAAAGATAGAAGACTTGGAGAAAACCATTTCAGTACTAAAACATGAACATACAGATTTCAGAACTCAGATCCAAGATCTCATCACTAAGTTAACTGAGTGCCAGGCTGAGCTTGTGATCAGCAAAGCCAAGGCAGAGAAGAGTGTTCTTGAAGAAGAGACCTTCAAGAACATGATATCCTCATCCCTGCACAACAAAGTTTGTTATCAAAATAGACAGGGACTAGGATCAAATGAGATAGCTCCTCCACACACAATCTTGTCTGTAAGATCTCCTAGGTGTGGAACTTGTGAAGATGAGCTTCCTCTCATAGATCCTGTAAGTGAGGATGATGAAGAAGTGATAGTGAAGAATTCCTCTGAGAAGAGTGAAGAAGAGGATTCTTCCAAGGGCCACTATCCTTCTGAGGAGAAGAAATCAACTGTGATGACCAAGTCCAAAAGAAAGAACTTGATCAGAGGAAGAGCAAAAGAAAAGCAAAGAAGGCTCAAGAAATCAAGGCTACTTTTGATGCTAAGCAGAAACAAGTTTTTATCTCTGCAGGTTTCAAAGTAGTAAGGACTGAAGACATCAACCAAGACTCCTTAGCTAAGAGTCATGGTTCTTGTTCAAATCATCTCAGTGCCAAGAAGAAGACTGATTTGCTGTGTACCACTGCTGCACAGCCTGGACCATCAAACTCCAAGAACAGTTCACAGCCCAAAGGAACTGTCTCAGCATCTACCAAGATGAAGATGGAGAGGGGATGTGACCAAAGTCAGTCTTGTTCTCAAAGGGAGACTTCTTTGAAGAAGAAATGTTATGTGTTATGTGTGAAAGTACTTCTCACATTGCTAAGGATTGCCCATACAATCCTAAAAGTACTGTCCACATGACTAAAACAAAGACTTCAAAGAGTCTCAAGAAATCTCAAGCTTCGGAAGGAAAGTCTGTTTCCTTCGGAAGCTCCAAATCAAAGAAGGAGGTAAGTGGAAAATTACCTTCGGAAGCAAAGTTGGTCTCGGAAGAAAGGAGTTCTTCCGAAGCACTAAAGTCTGCTGCAGTGACTGTAGACTCTTCCGAAGGATCAGTCATCAAAACTTATGAAGTTCCAAAAGCTTCTAAGGTTTTGAAGGTCAAGTCCAAGACTCCAAAGGTGGTGTGGAAGTCTAAGAAAGACCAAATGACTGAGGTTTCTCCATCAACAACAGCTGAAGATCCCTATAGTACAACCATAGGATCTATTACTGTTGCATTACCTTCTATTACTGTTAATGAGCCCAAGACAAGTAAGGCTTGGGTTTCCAAATGTAACTAATCATCTTCTCTGTGCAGGAACAGCTCAAGACCAACAGGAATGTCTGGATAATTGACAGTGGCTGTTCCAGGCACATGACTGGCAATAGGTCTCTACTCCATAATTTTGAGAGGATTGATGGAGGACCAGTTGCTTTTGGAGGAGATGAAGGTGGTTACATTTCTGGAAGGGGCAAGGTCACAAATGGTAAGCTCAGCATTGAGAAGGTAAACTTTGTTAAGGAGCTTGGGTACAATCTTCTGAGTGTATCCCAATTTTGTGATCAGAGTCATAACATGCTCTTTACTGAGCATGAGTGCATTGTTCTCAAACCTGGTGTGGTCATTCCTCATGAGCATATCCTGCTCAGAGCCCCCAGGAAAGGGAACATGTACAAGATGGATTTGCAAGAAACATCTCCCTCAGGAGAAGTTTCATGCTTTCTATCTAAAGCAAATAGTGATGAGTCTTTCCTATGGCATAAAAGAATGTGCCATGTAAACTTTAAGAACATGAATAAATTAATTAAACATGATTGGTAACTGGAATGCCAAAGAAAGAGTTTACTAGTGATGATCATTGTGTGGCATGCCTGAAAGGGAAGCAACACAAGTATCTCTCACAAGCCTAAGGAAAAGAACTCCATCACTACTCCCCTACACTTGTTTACATATGGATCTCTTTGGCCCCACCAGTGTAATGAGTTTAGGAAGGACCTCTTACTGTCGGTGATCACAGATGATTTTACAAGATTCACTTGGGTCTTCTTCCTTAGAACTAAGGATGAAACCCCTGAGATTCTGAAGAATTTCATCTTAAAAGTTGAGAATCAATGTGATCACAAGGTCAAAACCATAAGATGTGATCAAGGAACTGAATTCAAGAACCAAATCCTTGATGCATTTTGTGATGAAAAAGTATTACAAGACAATATAGTGCTCCCAGGACTCCTCAGCAAAATGGAGTTGCTGAAAGGAGAAACAGGACACTTATTGAAGCTGCAAGAACTATGCTGTTGTCTGACTCTAAAACTGCCTATCACCTTCTGGGCAGAGGCAGTCAATACTGCTTGCTATTGCAAAAACAGAGTTTTAGTAGTTAAGACACTGGTAAGACTCCTATGGACTTTGGCACAAGAGGAAACCTTTCATTGGTTTTTTCTCAGGTCATTTGGATGTCCCTGCACCATCTTGAATACCAAAGATCAAATTGCCAAGTTTGCTGAAGAAATCAGATGATGGACATTTCATTGGATACTCTTCTCAAGCTAAAGCTATAGAGTATACAATCTCAGAACTAGAATTGTTGAGGAGTCAGCCAATGTGACTTTCAATGAGCACACTCCCTGTGTGGCTGGTTCTGGTCCGGATTGGCTGTTTGATCTTGATCTAGTTACCAACTGTTTTAACAAATCTTGTGGCATGTTTCAGGATCTGCAGAAATCTAAATACAGGTGATCCTGATCCAAGATTTGAGCTAGGAAGATCTTCCACTCAACATCTCAGCTCCAGTTGGAACTACTCAGCAAATGAGGTTTCTATCATCAGCACAACAATGCCAATTCATTCAGCTGATACATCTGGCATGCCTTCAAATTCCAGCTCAGAGGCCATATCAACCAGATAAAAGATACCTCACTTGCAGAAGAACAATGGTGATGGTGATAGTGAATCAGGAATTCCTTGAGCTAATAACCACACCATAGATGACAACATCAATGATGTCTCACACTCATTGGATCAAGTTAATCTTGATAAGTGTGATAATGTGGAGGGTGAATCTTCAGACCAGATTTAATTTCTCAAATTTAATATCTTTCCCACAACTTGCTGTGATCCCTCAGCTAAGGATCCACACAGTCTCACCCCACCACAAACATCATTGGAGATGTTGTCACAGGGGTAAGAACAAGAGGACAACCCATAAGCAAATACTAAGAAGCTGTCTAGATATTCCGGCATTTTGCTTTGCTCCAAAGAACTTCAAGGGCTACCAACTTGATGAAAGTAGTGCTTTCTTGTATGAGGAGTGATGATGAAGGTTTATGTCAAACAGCCACCCCTGGTTTTGTAGACCCTGATCAGCCTGATTCATGTCTTCAAGCTTGACAAAGCTCTTTATGGGCTGCATCAGGCACCAGAAGTGGTATGAGACACTATCTAAGTATCTCTGCAAGCATGGATACAGAAGAGGTACTATAGATGGACCCTCTTCATCAAAGTACAGGGAATGACTTATTGCTGGTTCAAGTATATGTTGATGACATCATCTTTGGTTCAACTAATCCAAAGCTCTGCAAAGACTTTGAGAAGCTGATGAAGGACAGATTTGAGATGAGTTCAATGGGAGAACTCAACTTCTTTCTGGGAATCAAGTGAAGCAGTTGAAGATGGCATCTTCATAAGTCAGTCAAAGTATGTTCAAGACATACTCAAGAGGTTCAATATGACTGATGGTAAGATTGCTAAGACACCCATAGCCAGAAACCACTCCCTTGTCCAGATCTTGAAGGGGGAGTGGTGTAGATGAGCACTTATACAGGGGCTATGATTGGGTCTCTTATGTATCTTACAGCTAGCAGGCCTGATATCATGTTTGCTACATGTATTGTTGCAAGATATCAAGCCAACCCTAAGATGTCTCACTTAATCACTGTGAAAAGGATTTTAAGATACCTCAAGGTGCTTCAACACTTGGTCTATGGTATCCAAAGAATCCTAATTTCAATCTGTATGCCTATACAGACAGTGATTATGGTGGTTGCAATATGACTGCAAAGTCTACATCTGGGGAATGTCAATTCCTTGGTGGAAGGGTGGTCTCATGGCAATGCAAGAAACAATCCTGTGTGTCTGCATCAACTGCTGAGGCTGAATACATTGCTGCTGCAAGCTGCTGTGCTCAAGTGCTTTGGATTCAAAATCAGATGCTGGACTATGTAACTTCAAGGAGACTCCTATCCACATAGACAACAATAGTGCTATCTCTATCACTGAGAACCCTGTGCAGCACTCAAGGACCAAACACATCAACATCAGGTATCATTTAATAAGAGATAACTATGAAAAAGGATTATTAACTAGTCAAAGTTCATACAGATGAACAATATGCTGATCTGTTCACCAAAGCTTTTGATGAACAGAGATTTAAGTATCTGATATCAGCTATTGGGATGATTAACTTTGAGTAGACTTTTTATAAACTAATTCTAATTATTTCTTCTTAATATGGTGTCCTAAGTTGTCTAGTTCATCACTTTCATATAAGCTCATGTTTTCTTTGGATGTAAAATTCTTTTTGAAGATTTTCCTTAGATTCTTGAAAAATTTCTGATACTTCAGAAGATAAAGATTTTATCTTCGGAAGAAAAACATGTCTTTAAAATAAATAACTGTCTAAGAGATTTTACCTTCGGAAGAAGTAAAGTTCATCTTCCGAAGCTTAAAATTCCTTATCTCAGACACTTATCTATTTTCAAGAACCTTTTCCTTCCGAAGCAAAATTAACCTTCGGAAGCTTTGTTTATTTTCATACAAGCATTCAAGGTTTATTTCTCTTCCGAAGCATAAATATCAAGACTCTCAGAAAATCTTCCGAAGCCATTTTAGCTTCGGAAGCTTTTTAAATCAAAACTTCCGAAGACAATAAACTTCGGAAGCTTTTCGAATTCCAAGAAAACTACTTTTTGAGCAAAAGTAAACTACTTTTTCAGAGGTGGACCGACTTTCGGATTTCAAAGTTTATCCTCTTTCATTTAACTTTGGTTCAAATCCCTTTTCATATAAATACCCAACGGTTCCCCCTCTTTCCCTATCTTCCTCAATTCTACTGTTTCTCTAACCTAATTCTCTAAACCGCCTTTGCTTTCTACCTTTCTTCACCCTTAAGCTTCTAAATGGCCAACCTTAACCGCAGAAACAACCCTGATTTCTCCATGCAACTACACAGGCAACATAATCAAGTTGCTCTGTTAAGCTCTGAGAAAGATGCAAGTTTCTCAGAGATTTGCCAATTCTTGACTCTGTCAACTACTTCACCTCCCTGACCATTGATCCTCCTCTATATGAGGATCAGTTGCTTGAATTCTGGAAGACCTGCCAAGAGGTCATTATGGATGGGGAGAAGGCACTGTCTGCCACAGTGCAAGGGAGGACAGTCTTCATCACTCCGGCCATCATTAACCAACATCTACAGCTGGATGATGAAGAAGGTGAGGTGTCCTTCCCAAAAGAAGCTGTAAATCATTCTTTTGAGCAGATGGGCTATGAAGGAGATTTCTCTGTAAAGACCTTTAGGAAAGGGAAGGTCTCATCCCAATGGAAATTCCTGCTCCATGTGGTTATCCACAGCTTGTCAAACAAGCATGGTGGATGGGACCAGATTCCTGAGGATCTCTCCTTCATTGTTCATGGAATGGTTCAAGGGGTCAAGTTCAGGTATTCACAATTTGTTTATACTAATTTACTTGCAAACTTAGACTCCTTAGAGTATTACATGTTTCCTAGATATGTTCAACACATTCTCAACTGTGAACTGGGCTCACAGTTGAGGGAAACAGGTAATATTCTTAAACTGGGACAGATGAAGCCCGACATCTTTAAAATAATGAAGAAGCCAACTGTAGGCTTCTCTGGGGTAGAAACAGCCCTAGTCCCAAAAATGTTAGAGCTCATTGCTCAAGGTGACAACCTAGCAACACAAGCTAGTGTTGAACCCACACCTCTTTTGTCCCTACCATTAAAAAGACCAGAAATCACCCTCACCTACCAAAGAAAATCCAAACGAACCCCTGCTCAGACTATTGAGTCTGTGCAGGCCCCCAAATACTCAACCTTACAGGAAGAAGTGGACACTAGAGCTCCCACTTCTCCTGAGGAGCAAACCACTCCCATTACTTCACCTATCAGGGCTGAGGTTCCTCAAGCTCACCCTGATGAGCTCAATAGCCCAACAACCTTAAGCCTTCACTCTGAGTCTCAACACTCAAGTGGACAACCTTCAGGGGACAGCTACCATCCCCAGCCTTTGGATCTCAACCAACCAATTCCCAACCTATCCTTTTACACTGATGAAGACTTAGGATTCAGTGAGTACCATGAGTCTCTCTTCTCCTCCCCTACTCAAAGAGAGATGAGTACCTCTGACTCTCCTCAGTCTATCCCCCATCAGTCACCTATTACTGAGGTGGACACTTCTGAACCTGTTCAGGATGTCCATATGGAAGAGGCTCTCACTTTTGAAAGTGATTACATCATTAAGACCTCAACCATGGCAACTCAGCCCATTGGCATCTCAACTGAGGCTGCCAGTGAGCAGAGGAAAACCAGCAGCCAAGAAACTCAAGCTGGTGGTGAGAGAAAGGACTTTGGTCCAATCATCTCATCCCCCAATGAATCTTCTGATGAAGATGAGGGGAATTTGAGACTAAAGGTGCAAAAACTGTCAAAAACATGCACCTATTTAGTCTCTAAGGTTAGTCACTTGGAATCTCAGGTGACTACCTTACAAAACAGGGTCAATGATCAGCAACTCCAGATTTCATATCTGCAGGAAAAACTAGCTGGGAGACCTTTAAGGAGAGCTCAACCAGGAACACAAGAACCTGTGGAAGTGATTGACTTATCCTCCAGCTCACCTATGCAAGTGGGTGATGCTACCAAAAGGGGGAGAAAGTTGTTACAACCACAGAACCTGGGAGTTCTTCAGAGAGAATGGACATAGAGGACTCACCATCCTCACTTGCTGTTGTGCATTCTCAGCAACTTCCTCAAGTTCACATTAATGTGGACTCTATAGACTCTCTCATCAGGAGTCTCTTTGAGGAAGGCATACCAAGGGCTGTCTCATCTCCACCACTGGGAACTAGCAATCAAATCATAAGGTGGAGATATGATGATGACAGAAGAGCCCTCATACTTCAAAGAGTTCAAGGCCAACAAGAAGTTTTTCAATTCCAAAGCCTGAGCTTTTATGAAAGACTGGATTTAGTCAACCTACCACTTGTCAATCCAAGCAATTCAAGACAAGCTGATAGGCTGGCTCAAAGAATCCAAGACAGGATCATGGCAGAGTTCTCTCTAAGAAGGAGACTTAGGGAATCAGGCAATGTCATCGGTCAACTGGATGTTGAGGTGGACCCTAAGATTAGTTTCATAGGGGAAACCTTGACTGAAGGCCCAGTGACAGAACCTGAGACCCCTGTCTCATCATCAACAACTGCTGCTGAGGTCCAAACTCCATCTGAGACATCTGCTGGTGAAGGTGTTTCTCAGCCTCTCTCTGGCCAGAGCATGGAAGCTACTCCAAGCAATGAAGGCCAAGCTTCAATCCACCCTGAGTCACAAAGGTCTGTTGGTGACAAAGGGAAAAGGATAATGACTCCTGAGGAAATTGAGGAGGAAGAGAGAGAGAGGAAAAGGAGACTAAGGGGAGAAAGTTCCACTGGGTCATCTAGCTTCATGCAAGCTGCAATCAGGGCTGCCCCCAGACCAAATACTCAGGATGATGAGTTAAGGGCAGTCAGGATTACCTACTTACAGACCAGGAACTATGACATTGATGAGATCATCTCCCTCCCCTTAGAAGAACTAAATGAACTGGCTGACAGAGAAGTGTCAAGAGAGTTGAAGGAGAAAGAGGATGCAATGATACTTCTCCAACTCAAAGAGGAGAAGAGACAGAAAAGACTTTACAAGCATGCTCCTACTCTCTCACCAGTTCAAGAAAGTCCTGCACAGGAAGATGTGGCTCCACAAGAACCTCAGGTAGATAAAGAGGAAGATAGGATCAGGATGATCAACTACCTGAGTGCCACAGGCTTCTATCAGGCAGATGCACTTCTCCCTTTGTCCTATGACTTCATTGAGTTCGAGTACTTAAAACAACTTGAGCTTGAGTTAGTCAAGGAAAGAAAGACAACCAAAAGGAAACTAAGGGAAGAAGCTGCAAAGTCAAGGGCCACCATTCAAAAGAATGCAAAGAAGTCTGCTGACAGACAAAGAATGGTGAGCTTCTTGAAGTTGTATGGATTCTCCGGAAGGAGACTTGGCCCCATGTCTCTATCCACTATGGATGAGCATATTAGGGTGATCAAGCAGAAGATAAAGAGTGGAGAACTTATTGACTTGCACTCTCTTCCAAGTCAAGTCCCACCTGAAGTGGAGGTCAAGTTTGAACAACCAGAGACACCTCAACCAGCACCTCCAGCTGAGCCCCAGCAAGCTTCATCTTCTGATCCTAGGCAGGGTCAAACTCCCTCTCCTTCTGAACCTGTGAGGGAGGAACACCCAACTGAGAAAGACACTGATGATCAACATGGTGCTGCAGACCAGTCTTCTCAGTTAAAGACAACCAAGAGGAAGAAGAGGATGGCTTCTAAACCAAAGACAAAGAAGAAGAAGCCAAAGTCATCTACCTCTGCACCTCAGGCTGAATCAGATCAACCTGAGGAAGTGCATGATGAGGCAGCCCAATCAACTCCTATTCAAGTGGCTCCTCTAACTAGTGAGACACCCATCTTATCCTGGACATACTCTACCAATCCAGAGAGATGGACTGTTATCAGAGATCAAGGTGTTGAGAATGTCTACTCATGGCAAGACATAATCAACTTACCTCTGCATGATCTCTTTGAGATGAGAAGATACTATGAAAGTCTTGATGATCCTGACCATCTCATGAAGAAAGGAATGGTCCTGATTGTACTGAAGACTACCAACATTTGAAGATCTTCCAAGTGTTTTGGTAGCATCAGCCTAGGGGGAGTTTGTAAGGATTCCTGAAGTCTGATGCAACCCAAAACAGCTTAAGTGTCTCAGCAACATGCACTAAGTACTGAAGTGAAGAATGCTTCGGAAGTTTTACACAAAGCATTAGAAAATACTCTAAGTGTAAAATCTTCCGAAGCCAAGACCAATATCTTCCGAAGCCAAACATGAAGTCTTCCGAAGCTTCAGAGACAAAGTCTTCCGAAGCCTCATCCTATGAAGACAGATTTCTTCCGAAGACTTTTAGTACACATGTTTTATCTGATATACTGTTCCATAAAGCACCTTTTCCGCTGCATCTCTGTAAAGTCACCAACTTACATGAGTTGGTGAAAAGGGCTTTGCTTTTGGTAACTGTACATTGAGGTCTTGAGTATTCAACTTTCCACTTTATGTACTTTATCCTTTTTGTATTAAAAAAAAAGGATGTGAGCTATGGCATGTCATAGTCACAAGGTCAAAAGGCAGATATGCCTTTTGATCCTACAATTGATTTTGTTAGTGTCTAGTCAATTGTATCCAGCTGGCTTTCAAAGTATGGCCGGCTGTAGGTTGTAGTATAAGTATTTCAAGTTCTTGTATCTTTTCTTTATGCTTTGTAACACTTGTAAAAGAACTTGAGAAAGCAATATACTGCCTCCTTGAAACCCATACTCTCTTGTTCTATCTCTTGCTTTACTTGTGTTCTTTGTATCACTTTGGTTACCCAGTTCACTGTTTGATTAGAGCTTAGTTATTCTCCTCATTGTGTTGTTGTGTTGTAATTGTGGTTAAGCCCTTAAACGGTCCTGCAATGGGTGTCTCAGCTGCAAGAGGAGCCACCTGAATTGGAGTTGATTGGGCTGCCTCTTCATGTACTTCCTCAGGTTGATCTGACTCAGCCTGAGGTGTAGAGGTGGATGATTCAGGCTTCTTCTTCATAGACTTTGGTTTAAAAGCCATCCTCTTCTTCCTCTTAGAAGACTTTAACTGAGAAGACTGGTCTGTAGCACCTTGTTGATCATCCTTGTCTTTCTCAGTTGGGTGTTCCTCCCTCACAGGTTCAGAAGGAGAGGGAGTTTGACCCTGCTGTGGATCAAAAGATGAAGCTTGTTGAGGCTCAACAGGAGGTCCGGGTTATGTTGTCTCAGGTTGTTCAACCTTAACCTCCACTTCAGGTGGGATTTGACTTGGAGAAGAGTATAAGTCAATCAGGTCTCCACTCTTGATCTTCTGCTTGATTACCCTGATATTCTCATCCATTATGGATAGAGACATAGGGCCAAGTCTCCTTCCGGAGAATCCATACAGCTTCAAGAAGCTCATCATCCTTTGTCTGTCAGCAGACTTCTTCATATTCTTTTGGATAATGGATCTTGACATTGCAACCTATTCCCTCATCTTTCTCTTTGTAGCTTTTTGTTCTTTGAGCACTTGAAGTTCAAGCTGTTTGAGATACTCAAACTCAATGTACTCAAAGGACAAGGGAAGAAGTGTAGATGCCTGGTAGAGACCTGTGGCACTCAGGTATTTGATCATGTTTTGTATGTCTGTTTCTTTGTTTACATGAGGTTCTTGTGTAGATGCCATAGTCTCTTGCACAGGGCTTTCTTGAACTGGGGAGACAGTAGGAGCACGCTTGTATAGTCTTTTCTGTCTCTTCTCCTCTTTGAATTGGAGAAATAGCCTTGCATCCTCTTTTTCTTTCATCTCTCTTGACACTTCCATGTCAGCCAGTTCATTTAATTGCTCTAAGGGGAGAGATATAATCTCATCTATGTCATAGTTCCTGGTCTGCAGGTAAGTAATCCGACTGCCCTCAACTCATCATCTTGAGTGTTTGGTCTGGGGGCAGCCCTGATTGCAGCTTGCATAAAACCTGAAGACCCACAGGAACTTTCTCCCCTTAGCTTCCTCTTCCTCTCTCTCTCTCCTCCTCCTCAATCTCCTCAGGAGTCAAAATCCTTTTTCCTTTGTCACCCACAGACCTTTGTTGACTCAGGGTGGATAGAGGTTTGGCCTTCATTGCTTGGTGTAGCATCCAAGCTCTGGCCATAGAGAGGTTGTGAGACACCTTCACCAGCAGGTGTTTCATCGAGCGAATGAATTTCTGAAGTAGTTGTTGGTATGACAGGGCTCTCAGGCTCTATCACTGGGCCTTCAGCTAAGGTTTTCCCTTTGAAGCTAATCTCAGGGTCTGCCTCAGCATCCAGTTGACCAATGACATTACCTGATTGCATTTGTCTCCTTCTTAGGCTGAATTCATCAGTAATTCTGTCTTGAATTCTGAGTGCTAACCTGTCAGCTTGTCTTGATTTGCTTGGATTGACAAGTGGCATGTTGACTAGATCAAGACCTTCATAGTAGTTCAAGGTCTGAAAATCAAATACTTCTTGTTGCCCTTGAACTCGTTGAAGAATAAGGGCTCTTCTATCAGCATCATACCTCCACCCAATAATGTAGTTTGAAGTTCCTTGAGGTGGAATGAACATAGCCCTTGGAATACCTTCCTCGAATAGACTCCTGATGATAGAGTCTATAGAGTCCACATTATTGTGAACTTGAGGAAGTTGCTGAGTATGCACAATTGCAAGTGAGGATGGTGAGTCCTCAATGTCCATACTCTCTGAAGAACTCCCAAGTTCTGTGTTTGTAATGACTTTCTCCCCCTTTTTGGTAGCATCACCCTCTTGCATAGGTGAGCTAGAGGTTAGGTCAACCACATTCACAGGGTTCTTGTGTTCCTGAGTGAGCTCTTCTTAAAGGCCTCCCAGCTAGTTTTTCCCTGAGATATGATATCTCAAGTTGCTGATCATTTACCCTATTTTGAAGGGTAGTCACTTGAGATTCAAGGTGACTAACCCTTAGAGACTAAATAGGAGCATGGTTTTGATAGTTTTTGCACCTTTAGTCTCAGATTCCCCTCTTCTTATCAGAAGAATCATTGGGGGATGAGATGATTGGACCAAAGTCCTCTCTCTCACATCCAGCTTCAGGTTCTTGGCTGCTGGATTTCCTCTTCTCATTGACATTCTCAGTTGAGATGTCAATGGGCTGAGTTGCCATGGTTGAGGTCTTAATAATGTAATCACTTGCAAAAGTGAGAGCCTCTTCCATATGGATATCCTGAATAGGTTCAGAAGTATCCACCTCAGTTGTGGGTGATTGATGTGGGCTAGACTGAGGAGATTCAGGAATACTCATCTCTCTTTGAGTAGGGGAAGAGAAGAGAGACTCATGGTACTCACTGAAACCTAAGTCTCCATCAGTATCAAATGAGAGGTTGGGAATGGGTTGATTTAAACTAAAGGCTGGGGATGGTAACTGTCCCCTGAAGGTTGTTCATTTGAGTGTTGAGACTCAGAGTGAAGGCTTAAGGCAGTTGGGCTTGTGAGCTCATCAGAGTGAGCATGAGGAACCTCAACCCTGATTGTTAAAGAGATGGGAGTGGTTTGCTCCTCAAGGGAAGTGGGAGCTCTATTGTCCACTTTCGCCTGTGTTGGTGAGTATATGGGGACCTGCACAGACTTAATAGCTTGAGCAGGGGTTCGTTTGGATTTTCTTTGGTAGGTGAGGGTTACTTGTGGCCTTTTTGGTGGTTGAGAGGTAGAAGGTGTGGGTTCAACACTAGCTTGTGTTGCTAGGTTGTCACCTTGAGCAATGAGCTCTAACATTTTTGGGACAAGGGCTGTTTCTACCCCAGAGAAGCCTACAGTTGGCTTCTTCATAATTTTAAAGATGACGGGCTCATCTGTCCCAATTTAAGAATATTATCTGTTTCCCTCAACAGTGAGCCCAGTTCACAGTTAAGAATGTGTTGAACATATCTAGGAAACATATAATACTCTAAGGAGTCCAAGTTAGCAAGCAAATTTGTATAGACAAATTGAGAGTACCTGAACTTGACCCCTTGAACCATTCCATGCACTATGAAGGAGAGATCCTCAGGAATCTGGTCCCACCCTCCATGCTTGTTTGACAAGCTGTGGATAACCACATGAAGCAGGTATTTCCACTGAGATGAGACCTTCCCTTTCCTGAAGGTCCTTATAGAGAAATCTCCCTCATAGCCCATCTGCTCAAAGGAATGATTGACAGCTTCCTTTGGGAAGGACAACTCACGTTCTTCATCACCCAGCTACAAGTGAGTGTTGATGATGACCGGAGTGATGAAGATTGTCCTCCCTTGCACTGTGGCAGACAGTGCCTTCTCCCCATCCATGATGACCTCTTGGCAGGTCTTTCAAAATGCAAGAAGATGATCCTCATAAAGAGTAGGATCAATGGTTAGGGAGGTGAAGTAGTTTGATAAAGCTAAGAAACGGAAAATCTTTGAGAAACTATCATCTTTCTCAGAGCTTAACAGAGCAACCTGGTTGTGTTGTCTGTGAAGTTGCATGGAGAAATCTGGGTTGTTTATGCGGTTAAGGTTGGCTATTTTAGAAGCTTAAGGATGAAGAAAGATGAAAATCAAAGGCAGTTTGGGAATTAGGTTTGAGGAATAGTAGAATTGAAGAAGATAGTGAGGGAGAGGGGGAACTGTTGGGTATTTATATGAAAAAGATTTGAACCAAAGTTAATGAAATAGGTTAAACTTTGAAATCCGAATGTCGGTCCCACCTCTGAAAAAGTAGTTTACTTTTGCTCAAAAAGTAGTTTTCTTGGAATTCAAAAAGCTTCCGAAGGTAAATTATATTCGGAAGTTTTAATGAAAAAGCTTCCGAAGCTAAAATGACTTCGGAAGAATTTACTGAGAGTTTTGAAATTTTTCTTCGGAAGAGAAATAAAAGCTTGAATGCCTTGCATATAAAACAACAAAGCTTCCGAGTGTTAATTTTGCTTGGGAAGGAAAAAGTCCTTGAAAACAATAAGTGTCTGAGACAAGTATTTAAGCTTCGGAAGATAGATTGAAACCTCTTACGAAGGTAAAATTTCTTAGACAGTTATTTATTTTGAATACATGATTTGCTTCCGAAGGTAAAAATATATCTTTCGAAGGATCAAATAATTCTCAAGAATCTAAGGAAAAACTTCAAAAAGGATTTTTTATCCAAAGAAAACATGAGCTTATGAAAGTGATGAACTAGACAACTTAGGACACACATATTTTAAGAAATAATTAGAATTAGTTTTAAGAAAAGATCTACTCAAACTTAATCATCCCAATAGTTAATATTAGATATTTAAATATCTGTTCATCAAAAGCTTTTGTAAACAGATCAGCATATTGTTCATCTGTATGAACTTTGACTAGTTTAATTAATCCCTTTTCATAGTTATCTCTTATTAAGTGATACCTGATATTGATGTGTTTGGTCCTTGAGTGCTGCACAGGGTTCTCTGTGATAGAGATAGCACTATTCTTGTCTATGTGGATGGGAGTCTCCTTGAAGTTAAATCCATAGTCCAACATCTGATTTTGAATCCAAAGCACTTGAGCACAACAACTTGCAGCAGCAATGTATTCAGCCTCAGCAGTTGATAAAGACACACAGGATTGTTTCTTGCATTGCCATAAGACAACCCTTCAACCAAGGAATTGACATCCCCCAGATGTAGACTTTGCAGTCATGTTGCAACCACCATAATCACTATCTGTATAAGCATACAGATTGAAGTCAGGATTCTTTGGATACCATAAACCAAGTGTTGAAGCACCTTTGAGGTATCTTAGAATCCTCTTGACAGTGATGAGGTGCGACATCTTAGGGTTGGCTTGCTATCTTGCACAAATGCATGTAGGAAACATGATATCAGGCTTGCTAGCAGTAAGATACATAAAAGACCCAATTATAGCCCTGTATAAGTGTTCATCTACACACTCCCCCTCAAGATTAGGTCCAAGGGAGTGGTTTCTGGCTATGGGTGTCTTAGCAATCTTACAATTAGTCATGTTGAACCTCTTGAGTATGTCCTGAACATACTTTGACTGACTTATGAAGATACCATCTTCAACTTGCTTCACTTGAATTCCCAGAAAGAAATTGAGTTCTCCCATTGCACTCATTTCAAATCTGTCTTTCATTAGCTTCTCAAAGTCTTTTGCAGAGCTTTGGATTAGTTGAACCAAAGATGATGTCATCCACATACACTTGAACTAGAAATATGTCATTTCCTTGTCTTTTGATGAAGAGAGTTCCATCTACAGTACCTCTCCTGTATCCATGCTTGCAAAGATACTCAGACAATGTCTCATACCACTTCCTGGGTGCCTGATGCAGCCCATAAAGAGCTTTGTCAAGCTTACAGACATAATCAAGATGATCAGGGTATACAAAACCAGGTGGCTGTTTGACATACACCTCTTCATCAATCACTCCATATAGAAAAGCACACTTCACATCAAGCTGAAAAACCTTAAAGTTCTTGGATGCAGCAAATGCCAGGAATATCCTAACAGCTTCTAGTCTTGCTACTGGAGCAAAAACATCAGTGTAGTCAATCCCTTCTTCTTGTGTGTATTCTTGAACAACTAATCTGGCCTTGTTCTTGATGATAATGCCTCTATCATCCTTCTTATTCCTAAACACCTATTTGGTTCCAATGGTAGTCTTCCCATGAGGAAGAGGACAAAGGTTCCAAACTTTTTGCCTTTCGAATTGAAGCAACTCTTGTTGCATAGCTTCAACCCAACTTCCATCCTTTAGAGCCTCATCAACTTTCTTTGGCTCTATCTGGGATAAGAAACAAGAGTGAAGACAAACATTTGCTTCATGGGTTTGTCCTCTTGTTCTTACCCATGTGACAACATGTCCAATGATGTTTGTGGTGGGGTGAGACTTGTGGATCCTAAGCTGAGGGATCACAGCAAGTTGCTGAGAAAGATCTAAATTTCAGAAATATAGATCTGGCATAGATGTTTCACCCTCCACATCACCACACTTATCAAGATTTACTTGATCCAATGAGTGTGTGACATCATTGATGTTATCATCTATGGTGTGGTTATTAGCATCAAGGAATTCTTGATCACTTTCACCATCACCATTGTTGTCTTCCACAATTGAGGTATCCTTATCTGGTTGTGGAGCCTCTGAGCTGGAATTTGAAGGCACTCCAGATGTATCAGCTGAGTTTGTCATTGTAGTGCTGATAGAAACCTCATTTGCTGAAGTAGCTCCAACTGTAGCCGAAGATGTATGAGTTGAAGGTCATCTTAGCTCAAATCTTGGATCAGGATAACCTGTATTTAAATTTTCTCCAGATCTTGAAACATTCTCATAAGATTTGTTAAAACAGTTGGTAACTAAAACAAGATCAAATAGCCAATCAGGATCAAAACTAGTCACACATGGTGTTTTTGAAGGGATTTAACAAGTTTATCAAAGTTCATATAATGTTATATATATGAAAAACGCAGCGGATAATAAGTTTTAAAACTTGTTAATATATAGATTATCAAACTCATTTGAAAAGCTAAACCCAAACCATGGATCCAAAAACGAAATGCATACAAGATAACAACCAAAGGAGGTTAAGAAGACAACCTTTAGAACCGTGGATGTGAAGGACAAGATGATGATGTTAGATGGTCAAGACTTCAATGTAGAAGTCCTCAAGAGATGATACCCCAAGCTTGTATAAACACCCCTTTGCTAGGACTTGCAACACCAACTTGTAGAACCCTCTTCAAGCTTGATTTTGCAGCCAAGAACCCTTCTTTGATAGCTGAAAATCTTGTGTTTTTGCAGCTCTTTAATTCGAAATTAGAGAGAGATTTGAGAGGATCCTTGCTCTTGTGTGTGTGTGAGAGAGAGAGATGTCTTGGTGGAAGAGAGTTATGTTCTCAATGTTGCATGCAACAACAACAAATCAAAGGCCTTAAACCACAAAAGGGGCGGCCGAAGTTGGGGCCCACAAGGTGGGTTTCCCTCCCATTTGAAATGTTTTATAAAATAACTCTTGCACTCCATTTTTCTAAAATTAAAACCCTTGTAATTTTATAAAACCTATCATACTTTTGTTTGATATTATTTAACTAATTTAAATAATAAAACAACTAACATCTCATGAACAAATTATCCATATAATGTTGTTCATTTACAAAAGCAATGATTTAGAAAACCCGGTTTCTAAATTGGTGCTAATATTTATCTGTGTGATCTCATCAGCGAATAAATATTTATCGGTGTTTGTTTGACTTGTTATTAGGTATGACCCGACTTGGATCATATCACACTAGCCACATCAATTTAATATGTATCTTGGGCAGATTTATTCCTTCAATCTCCCACTTGCACAAGATTCATAGAAAATTGATGTAAGCAGCAAATAACGCCTAGCAACGGTTTGCTACCCCTAATGTATATGATTAACTGCCATTCAATAACATCATCTCCTTCAAGTACCATACTTGAAATGTTTTAGGTGAATCAATCATCCATCCTTTTGTTACAGATGTCATGTTAAATCCCAGAGACATAAAATTGTCATTCTCCAATGATTTAACTTTAACAGGCCTTAGACATCTAACTCTCAACGAATAAGAGGAACAAATTCCATCTTGACTACATATGTCTCTCACAATCACCTTATATCATACCTGAACCTAGCCTTATGTACTGTTAATTTTACATAACAGCAAAGAACTAAGTCAAAGTATAATACTTGGTGAATATCAAGACCCTATATGTATCTCAGGTTTGAGGATAAAATGATATTCGCCTTTACTCAATATCTCTTATGACTAATCACTAAGATTCCATGCAGAGACAATTGAGAGCGGGTCTGTCCAATATCTATATCCCATAGATATCAATGAACCTTGGTAGCAACAACTTGCTTTATATTCATACCTTATGAATATCAACCAATCCAAGTTCATTATAGTCTTACATTCATAGTTGTTCCCACAAGTATGATCGACCACGGACGTTTAGAATAACTTGCTTATTCACGGATTAAAACATGCAAAAAGGATGAACAAATGGAAATTATAAACATATAATTAAGTTAAATAACACAAGTTCCAATATCCAAATACAAAATTTGATCAAGTCCAATCACTAGAATATCGAAGTCCTAAGGCACAAGTATGACTTTCATGATTTGACCTATCTAGGAGCTTCGTGAGTGGATCCGCAATGTTTCGATCGGTGTGAACTTTGCGAATACATATCTTTCCTTTTTCAACTTCATCCCTTATGTAGTTGAATCTCCGTTCAATGTGCCGAGTCTTTTGATGAGCACGAGGTTCCTTGATTTGAGCAATCGCACCCTCGTTGTCACAAAAGATCTCTAGGGGGTCTTGAATGGTAGCAACAACCCCTAGATCAGCAATGAATTTCCTAAGCCACGCAGCTTCTTGAGCTGCCAATGAAGCGGCGATGTATTCTGATTCTGTTGTAGATAGTGCCACTACATATTGCTTTGAGCTCATCCAAGAGACTGCTCCTCCATTCATAATGAAGACATATCCCGACTGTGATCGAGAATCATCTCGATCGGTTTGGAAACTCGCATCCGTGTAACCCTTTACAACGAGCTCATCCTCACCAGATCCATATATTAAGAACATATCCTTAGTATTCCTAAGGTACTTCAAAATACTCTTAACAGCCATCCAATGACTATTACCAGGATTCTGCTGATATCTACTTGTTATGCTCAGAGCACATGACACGTCCGGCCTAGTACATATCATTGCATACATGATGGATCCTATAGCAGATGCATATGGGACTCCATTCATTCTTTCTTGTTCAACCTTTGAACTAGGACATTAAGATGAGCTCAATATAGTCCCCTTTTGAATAGGTACCAAACCTTTCTTAGAATTCTCCATCTTGAACCTTTTCAAGATCTTTTCAATGTATGCACTTTGGTTTAAACCTATCAACCGCCTTGATCTATCTCTATAGATCTTTATTCCCAAAATATAGGTGGCTTCACCAAGATCTTCAATGGAAAAGCATCTTCAAAGCAAGGTTTTTACACCTTCCAAGGTTGGAATGTCATTTCCAAATAGCAGAATGTCATCGACATACAATACCAGGAAAGTAATAATGCTCCCACTAGCTTTCTTATACACACAAGCTTCATCAGCGTTTTTGATGAAGCCAAATTTCTTTACTTCATCATCAAAACGGTGATTCCAACTTCTTGACGCTTGTTTCAATCCATAGATTGATTTCTTTAACTTGCATACCTTGTTAGGATGTTTTGGATCGACAAAACCTTCAGGTTGTTTCATATGGACATCTTCCTCAAGATATCCATTAAGGAAAGCAGTTTTGACATCCATTTGCCAAATCTCATAGTCATAATATGCTGCTATGGCAAACAATATCATAATAGACTTTAGCATTGCCACAAGCGAGAAAGTTTCATCATAATCAACCCCTTGAGTTTGAGTGAAACCTTTCGCTACAAGTCTAGCTTTATAAGTATCCAAGTTTCCATGCATATTGGTTTTCTTCTTGAAAACCCACTTACTCCCAACTATCTTGGACTAAAGAGGTGGTGTAACCAATTCCCAAACTTGGTTATCATACATGGATTGCATCTCAACATTCATGGCTTCTTGCTATTTGTCAAAATCAGGTTTTGACATTGCATCATGGTATGTGGTTGGTTCATCCGAATCTACCATATAGCATCCATCCATGAAAAATCCATATCTCTCAGGAGGAATGCTAGTTCTACCAGATCTGCGAACGTTTTGTGTGTCTTGATCATCCATATGATCATTCTCAACATCCTCATGTTGATTGCTAGTTTCAACCAATTGTGTATCGTCTTGTGAATCTTGAACCTCTTCAAGTTCCACTGCTCTTCCACTAGTTTCTTCCGAAAGAAACTTAGTCTCTAAGAACTCTGCCTTTCGAGCAATAAATACTTTCTGCTCTGTTGGATCATAGAAATAGTAACCAATACAATCTCTAGGGTATCCAATGAAGATACACTTTGTGGATCGGGCTTCCAGTTTGTTTTGAGCGTATTGCTTAGGATAAGCCTCACACCCCCAAACTTTCAAATATGATAATGATGGAACCCTTCCATGCCATACTTCAAAAGGTGTCCTTTCCACTTTCTTGGTTGGGGCCATATTTAAAATACGGGCCGCGGAGAGCAATGCGAAACCCCAAAATGATAGAGGTAGTGTACTTCTAGCCATCATAGATCGAACCATATCCAATAGAGTTCGATTCCTCCTTTCAGACACACCATTATTGTGTGGTGTTCCAGGTGGAGTAAGTTGTGAGACAATCCCACAACTTCTAAGATACTCTTGAAATTCACTATTCAGGTATTCACCTCCTCTATCTGTACGAAGAATCTTGACCCTTTTGTTGAGTTGATTTTCAACTTCATTCTTGAAGATTTTGAACATTTCAAAAGATTCATGTTTGTGTCTTAACAAGTACACATACCCATAACGACTATAGTCATCGGTAAAAGTAATGAAGTATCTTTCACCATTCCTAGTTGTTGGTTTAAAAGGTCCACATACATCCGAATGTATGATCCCTAATAAATCCTTTGCCCTTTCATTAGTCCCACTAAAAGGGACTTTTGTCATTTTACCTTGTAAACAAGACTCGCATATATCAAATGAAACATTTTCATTAGTTTTTAAAAGACCATTCTTTTGGAGTTTTTGCATACGATTCTTGTTTATATGACCAAGGCGACAATGCCAAAGATAGGAATCATTTAAATCTAATTTGAGCCTTTTGGTGGTTGCTTGGTACATTGAGCTATCATATGTTGTGTTATTATGAACCAATTCATAAATACCATTACAAGGTATAGCCTTAAAATAAAACACATGATTTAAAGAAACATGAATATCATTGTCAACAAACTTGAAATCATAATCATATTGTCTTAAACGGGAAACAGAAATAATGTTCCTAGTTATACTAGGAGCATACAAAACATTTTTTAAAATAACTTCCAAACCACTTGGAAGCTTCAAAATGTAGTCTCCTTGGGCTTCCACGTGAACCTTTGCACCATTGCCCATGAAGAGACTTATTTCCCCTTTTGCATAATGCTCACTTCTTTTGAACCGCTACAACAAATTGCAAATATGAGTTCCACATCCAGTATCTAATACCCATGTGTTAGAAGAAATAACATTTACCTCAACATGTATCATAAACATTGTACCTGAAGTTTGCCCTGCGTCCCTCTTCGATCTCAACGCTTTGAGATAGACCGGACAATTGCATTTCCAATGGCCTACTTCACCACACTCAAAACACGGGTCATCATGAGCAACCTTTTGCTTCTTTTCTTTCGGTTTGAACGGTTCCATTTTTGCTTTACCCTTACCCTTCCCTTTGACGTGCCCCTTCCCTTGGGCAACATTTGCCCTAGGATCGTGGAGGTGCCTTTTCCTACTACCACCTTCATTGATCGTAAGGACCGGTAGAACCTTTCTACCCATGCCTGCCTTGGCCGTTTTGAGCATTGAATGAAGCTCACCAATGCTCTTGTCCCATCCATTCATGTTATAGTTCATAACGAAGCTATCAAACTTCTTGGATAGGGAGTTGAGGATCAAATCCATTGCCAACTTGTTGGACACACGACAGTTAAGCCTTTCAAGGCGATCAATATGGCTCTTCATCTTGAGAACATAAGATGATACCGACTGGGTCTCGTCCATTCGACATGCATGGAGTGCTCGAACCGTTTCGAAGCGCTCCACCCTTGATTGTTGTTGGAACATTTCCCTCAACTGGGTGATCATGTCATAGGCATTGTGGTTCTCAAAGTCCTTTTGCAAATCAGGAATCATACTCGCTAGCATGAGACATGAGACTTGCACAGAGTCTTCGGTGTACTTGACCCATTCGGAAAAGGCCTCAACGTCATTTTCATCGGGTTGATCGGGAATGGGATCGTCTAACACATAGGACTTCTTTTCTTGTTTGAGAACAATTCTCAAATTTCGGTACCAATCCATGAAGTTCCCATGGTTTAGACGTTCCTTTTCAAGGATGGTTCTTAGTGATAGGTTATGGACGGTCGGGATTGCGTTGTTGTTGTTAGCCATCTACAATTTTACAAAGTTCAATTTTTAGTACTTTTAATATCAATGTATTTTGATTATTAATACCATTTTGTCTCATAGACAATTAATAGTCAAAATTTAGAATCCAACGTTACATTTAAATATCGGTTAGGTGACCTTTATCCCTTTATTTAAATTAACAAGGTAGTCAACGTTTGACAATTGTAACCTATTACAATTTCTAGTGTATGGGATCGGTTAAACATCTTATGTTTGTTTGGCATGTTTATCCCATCAACACCCTTTGTACGTCATGCTTCGGTGATCCTAATGCATGATTTCCAAATTAAGTCGTCCTACTTAGACACACGTGTGGATTTGCTAATATTAGTGGTTAGGTGACCTTTATCCCATAAATGTGGCAAACCCACCTCAAAACCATAAGTTCCCTTTAATGTGGTTAGGTGACCTTTATCCCACATTAAATTCTCAAATGATTCGAGTGTTGTATAATAGGATGGTGTTTGACTTGATTTAAAAGGGATTTATGTTTTACAAAATTCTAGTTTGGAAAACAATTTTCATACCTTGCATTTGTATGCATTCAAATGCATGGTAGTTTATTTGAAACTTATTTCAAAATTCCTTTTAATAGCCCAATTAATTATGAAAACAATTTTCATTTGGTAAAACCCATTTTATTACTTATTGATTTCTAAGGAACCAATTTTATGCGAGTTGTTGATTTCGAGTTGTTAACTATCCAATTCCATAATAAGATAAGATGAACGTAAATCAACCATACATGCATAATAAAGCAATCACAAGTTCATAACCATAGCCAATGGATTCGGCAACACTTGTTGGCCAAAACAAGTGCGCCAAGAGGGTCAATAATAGAGCATAAACATGACACAAGGCATTGAGATGGTGTGCTCCCACTTGATCCCGCATCCTAATGCATCAAGTGTCTATTTTGGGCTTTCTTTTGGGCTCCAACTTCAGCTCCTAGCTTTCTTGGGCCTTCATGCTTTGGGCTTTGGTTATTGGGCTTAAAACCAATCTTGGGCTATGAGGCCCATTTGGGCCTAAAATGGCCCAAACCAAAACCCAAGTCTTCTTGAACTTCTTTTACAAAATATATCCTAATACATTTTTTGTACTAGTAAAAGAAATACAACTAATATACTTATTATTACAAACCAACATAAATAATAAATAGATTACAAACCCAAATAAATAATCATACAATCATCACAACACAAAACACATCCACATACAAGGTATTGGCTAGGTTATGAACATCCATATACACATCCAAATATGCACATAACAATCGATTTTGGCAGCCCCTTTTCAACCCATATTCTTGGCCAACATAAACCAAGAACAAATGGGTTTGGTCTAAACAAACAAAAAAACATGACCCAAATTTTAAAGATCCTAACATGCATATAAAATAGTATCTTTAAAATCAGAAAAAGGGGACCAATCCAGCCCTCTAACTCTCGGCCATATGGTGTCACACACCACAAAACCGTGAACTAGAATGTCATATACATGTATGCATTCGTATAAGTAGCTCTTGATGCCATTGAAGGGATTTAACAAGTTTATCAAAGTTCATATAATGTTATATATATGAAAAACGCAGCGGATAATAAGTTTTAAAACTTGTTAATATATAGATTATCAAACTCATTTGAAAAGCTAAACCCAAACCATGGATCCAAATACGAAATGCATACAAGATAACAACCAAAGGAGGTTAAGAAGACAACCTTTAGAACCGTGGATGTGAAGGACAAGATGATGATGTTAGATGGTCAAGACTTCAATGTAGAAGTCCTCAAGAGATGATACCCCAAGCTTGTACAAACACCCCTTTGCTAGGACTTGCAACACCAACTTGTAGAACCCTCTTCAAGCTTGATTTTGCAGCCAAGAACCCTTCTTTGATAGCTGAAAATCTTGTGTTTTTGCAGCTCTTTAATTTGAAATTAGAGAGAGATTTGAGAGGATCCTTGCTCTTGTGTGTGTGTGAGAGAGAGATGTCTTGGTGGAAGAGAGTTATGTTCTCAATGTTGCATGCAACAACAACAAATCAAAGGCCTTAAACCCCAAAAGGGGCGGCCGAAGTTGTGGCCCACAAGGTGGGTTTCCCTCCCATTTGAAATGTTTTATAAAATAACTCTTGCACTCCATTTTTATAAAATTAAAACCCTTGTAATTTTATAAAACCTAACATACTTTTGTTTGATATTATTTAACTAATTTAAATAATAAAACAACTAACATCTCATGAACAAATTATCCATATAATGTTGTTCATTTACAAAAGTAATGATTTAGAAAACTCGGTTTCTAAATTGGTGCTAATATTTATCTGTGTGATCTCATCAGCGAATAAATATTTATCGGTGTTTGTTTGACTTGTTATTGGGTATGACGCGACTTGGATCATATCACACTAGCCACATCATTTTAATATGTATCTTGGGCAGATTTATTCCTTCAGTTTTGTTTATTGAAAATCACATTGGCTGAATCTTCAACAATTCTAGTTCTGAGATTGTATACTCTATAAGCTTTAGCCTGGGAAGAGTATCCAATGAAGTGTCCATCATCTGATTTTTCAGCAAATTTGGCAATTTGATCTTTGGTATTCAAGATGGTGCAAGGACATCCAAATGACCTGAGAAAGCCAATGAAAGGTTTTCTCTTGTGCTAAAGTTCATAAGGAGTCTTACCATGTGTCTTAACAACTAAAACTCTGTTTTGCACATAGCAAGCAGTGTTTACTACCTCTGCCCAGAAGGTGATGGGTAGTTTAGAGTCAGACAACATAGTTCTTGCAGCTTCAATTAGTGTCCTGTTTCTCCTCTCAGCAACGCCATTTTGCTGAAGAGTCCTAGGAGCACTATATTGTCTTGTAATACCCTTTTCATCACAAAATGTATCAAGGGTTTGATTCTTAAATTCAGTCCTTTGATCACATCTTATGGTTTTGACCTTGTGATTACTTTGATTCTCAATTTTTAAGATGAAATTGTTCAGAATCTCAGGGGTCTCATCCTTAGTTCTAAGAAAGAAAACCCAAGGGAATCTTGTAAAATCATCTGTGATCACCGTTTCGGTCTTGCGACCGTACTCCTCAGGCGGAGTGTTTCAGGCGTTAGAAACAATAAGAGGTCCTTCCTAGACTCATTACACTGGTGGGGCCAAAGAGATCCATATGTAATAAGTGTAGGGGAGTAGTGATAGGGTTCCTTTCCTTAGGCTTGTGAGATACCTTGTGCTGCTTCCCTTTTAGGCATGCAACACAATGATCATCACTTGTAAATTCTTTCTTTGGCATTCCAGTTACCAAATCATGTTTAATTAGTTTATTCATGTTCTTAAAGTTTACATGGCACATTCTTTTATGCCATAGGAAAGACTCATCACTATTTGCTTTAGACACAAAGCATGAAACTTCTCTAGAGGGAGATGTTTCTTGCAAGTCCACCTTGTACATGTTCCCTTGGGGGCTCTAAGCAGGATGTGCTCATAAAGAATGACCACTCCATGCTTGAGAACAATGCACTCATGCTCAGTACAGAGCATGTTATGACTCTGATAACAAAATTGGGATACACTCAGAAGATTGTACCCAAGCTCCTCGACAAAGTTTACCTTTTCAATGTTGAGCTTACCATTTGTGACCTTGCCCCTTCCAGAAATGTAACCACCTTCATCTCCTCCAGAAGCAACTGGTCCTCCATCAATCCTCTCAAAGTTATGGAGTAGTGACCTATTGCATGTCATGTGCCTGGAATAGCCACTATCAATGATCAAGACATTCTTGTTTGTCTTGAGCTGTTCCTACACAAAGAAAATGATTAGTTACATTTGGAAACCCAAGCCTTATTTGTCTTAGGCTCACTAAGTATAATAGAAGGTAATGCAACAGTAATAGATCCTATGGTTGTGCTAGGAGGATCTTGAGCTGTTGTTGATGGAGAATTTTCAGTCACTTGGTCTTTCTTAGACTTCCACACCACCTTTTGAGTCTTGGACTTGCCCTTCAAAACATTGGAACCTTTTGGGACTTCAGAAGTTTTGATGACTGAACCTTCGGAAGATTCTGCAGTCACTGCAGCAGACTTCAGTGCTTCGGAAGAATTCCTTTTTCCGAGACCAACTTCTCTTCCGAAGGTAATTTTCCATTTGCCTTCTTCTTAGATTTGGAGCTTTCGAAGGAAACAAATTTTCCTTCCGAAGCTTGAATCTTCTTAGAACTCTTTGAAGTCTTTGTCTTGGTCATATGGACAGTACTTTTAGGATTGTATGGACAATCCTTAGCAATGTGAGAGGTACTTTCACACATGACACACAACATTTTCTTCTTCACAAGAGTCTTCTTATGAGAACAAGACTGTATTTGGTCACATCCCTTCTCCACCTTCATCTTTGCAGATGTTGAGACAGTTCTTATGGGCTGGGAACTGTTCTTGGAGTTTGATGGTCCAGGCTGTGCAGCAATGGTACACAGCAGATCAGTCTTCTTCTTGGTACTGAGATGATTTGAACAAGAACCAGAACTCTTAGCTGAAGAGTTTTGGTTTATGTCTTCAGTCTTTACTACTTCAAACCCTGCAGAGATAAAAACTTGTTTTTGCTTAGAGTCAAAAGTAGCCTTGATCTCTTGAGCCTTTCTTGCTTTTCTTTTGCTCTTCCTGATCAAGTTCTTTCTCATTGACTTGGTCATCACAGTAATCTTCTTTTCCTCGGAATGATAGTGGCCCTTCTTAGAATCCTCCTCTTCACTCTTCTCAGAGGACTTTTTCACTATCTCTTCTTCATCCTCTTCACTTATAGGATCTATGAGAGGAAGCTCATCTTCACAAGTTCAACACCTAGGAGATCTTACAGACAAGATTGTGTGTGGAGGAGCTATCTTATTGGATCCCAGTCCCTTTCTAATTTTATAACACACCTTGTTGTGCAGGGATGAGGATATCATGTTCTTGAAGGTCTCTTCTTCAAGAACACTCTTTTCTGCCCTGGATTTGCTGATCACAAGCTCAACCTAGCACTCAGTCAGCTTGGTTATGAGATCTTTGATTTTAGTCCTAAAATCTGTATGCTCATGTTTTAACTGAAATGGTTTTCTCTAAGTCCTCTATCTTTAGTTTATAATCATTTTCAGACTTTCTAAAATCAGATTTTAAAATGTTTAAGGACTCAAGAT
Organism: Flaveria ramosissima; assembly: GCA_025215565.1. Lineage (NCBI taxonomy): Eukaryota > Viridiplantae > Streptophyta > Magnoliopsida > Asterales > Asteraceae > Flaveria > Flaveria ramosissima. Next base: position 67,239,848 of record CM046041.1, read on the forward strand.
CTAAAGATCATATATAGGTTGGACTCACCTTAGTTTAGATTGTTTACTTTACTTGTAATAGGACTTTTGTTAGTTTCCTTTTGTATGTACTTAGATTTATGTATTTTAGCAGTCTAGCGAAACTGTGAGCGAAACTGTAGGTTTGCTCACAGTTTGCTGTTTTGTTTACCTGGCGAATTTAATGTTCTGTCGAGCGAAACTATAGTTTCGGCAGGACAGTTTCGCTGACAGCGAAACTGTCTGCGAAACTAAGACTGCTATATATACTCATGTTAATTTTCATTGTTTGGTAAGCTTGCAAAACCCTAATCGTGAAACATTGTTGCAAGTTACCTTTTCAAAGCAGTTATTACACAAAAATATAATTGTGCTTTTTGTTATTGATTGTCATTGATCATAGTCTTATCATGAATGAGTTATTATTGTGTTCAATCCTCTCTATTATTGTTGTTTAGCATGTTTGTTGGATATTGAACGATTCTTCATATCATTTGCACTGTAATTCGATCACATGGACCAACAATATGGTATCAGAGCGTTAGTGCTCTTGATTTGTTGAGTTTTTGGTGGTTTTAGTTCAATATCTAGTTTCAATCATTTTCATTGGATTATGAGGTGTTTTTGATATGGAAATTGATTGAATTCTGCTAGTTTTTGATTGAGGAAGATCTTATAATCATCAAATCTCAAATTCATTGAGTATTGGATGATTTCAGATTGATTTTGGGTTGAAAAAGGGTTTTGGGATCGATCAGCGAAATTATAGTTCTTACAGCTAAACTGCCAACCTTCTTCCAGCAAAACTATGGGTTATATTGCTTTTGAAATCGTTTTCTAGTGGTTCTACGAAACTAGTCTTTTGAACGAAAGTTCATCGGTGATTGTGAACGGTTAACAAGCGAAATTGCTGTTGAAATTGTTTTTGAACGAAAGTTCAAGCTTGTTTCGTACGAATTTACCAACGAAACTAAGCCTATTGTGACTTTGGGTTAGCAAAAGTGCTACCTAAATTGTTAGTGAAATTAGCTTCCACTGCGAAAGTATCAGCGAAAGTAGTTTTTCTGCGAAATTGTCTGCGAAGTTATCTTTTTCTGCGAAAGTGTCAGCGAAAATTATTTTCTTTTCTGCCGAAACTAGAATGTCGAAGTTAACCACACTCACACTTGCTGATCTTGAAAGTGTTGCACCCAATAGGCCTCCAAGACTCATTAATGGAGACAATTTTGAAGATTGGAAGAGATGTCTCAAAGCCTTCTTCTTCTACACTGATCATAACCAATAGGAATCGATTACTTTTGGTCCTCACATACCAACGGGTACTTTTGGTGATGTTGTCTCTCAAAACAAGGACCCATCTTCCTATACTGAAAAGGATGTGAAATTGATCGATCGTGACCAAAGGCTTTTGGTGCTCTAACTCTCTGTCTGGCACCAGACATTTACAACCGTTTTGCAGAGCATAAAAATGCTAAATCTCTTTACGATGCCCTATGTGAATTTTATGATGGTAATGCAAATTTGGTAAAGGATAAGAGCATTCAGGCTGAGAAGGAATTCAATTCCTTTGTTGGATACAAGAACGAGAGTCTGACAGATCTCACAAATCGTTTCTTAACTGTTTCAAGCACCTTAAAGAAATATGATGAAAGGCTTCCCAACAGTGAACAAGTTAACAGGCTTCTTGATTCTCTTCCACCTCAGTGGAGTCTTCAGGTGAGGATGCTTAAACAAGAAAGAGGGTTCACAGACTACAAGTTGATGCATATTATCAATAAGTTGAAATCCTTTGAGTTGGACATGAAGAGACGGGAATTTAACCAGACTATGATGCCCACATCTGGTTTTTCTCAAAATGCTGCTTTATTGTCATCCGCTGCAAACTCTCAAATACAGAATTCAATTCAGGGAGGGATCAATACAAGTACTTTCTCGGGTGGAAACAATAGTGTTGAAAGAGATCTGGGTAATTCTAAGGCCAATGTTGAAACTTCAATTCCATCAGAAACAATGGCTCTTTTTGGAATGTTCGTTCAAAGCTATGAAGCACTTGTAGCTGGAGAATTGAAAGGGAAGGGAATGACTATGGAAGACATGTATCAGGTGGATCCTGATGATCTTTAAGAAACTGATATCCAATGGCAGATGGCTATGTTGACCCTTAGAGCTTGAAGATTTATGGAAAGAACTAGACGAAAGAACTTTGGTGGTCAAACATCTAATTCAAAACTGGGATTTGATAAGTCAAAATTAAAATGCTTTAATTGTAAACAATTGGGACACTTCAAACGTGAATGTCCATTACCAATTGTCACCGATCCTAGTAATTCTGGAGTCCCAAGACTGACAGCTGAGAAAGAGAAGGAATATGTGAATCACAAAAAGGAGACTGCTTTGATTTCTAACTTTGATTGGAGTGCTGAGGTTGAGGAAACAAGAACTGAGATAAATCATGCTTTAGTTGTTGAGTTTGTTGAAAGGAGTGAGAAGGAAGATGGTAAAGATGGATTTGATCTTTTCAAGGAATTCAAAAGAGAAGATGTGTCATCTGTGAATGAGAAAGAAGAAAAAGATGCTGGAATTGGGGAAGATAAAACTGCAAGTTTAAGTGAGAAAGGAAGTTCATGCACTGGGCAAAGAAAGGATAATAATGATGATGTTGCTACTGTTGAGGAAAAGAAGTCAAGTACTCCGGTATGCCAATATGACAAAGCCTTAGGTGCTAAAAGGATGGTAATGGGACTTCCATATGAGGTAATACAGGATATGTGCTCATCTGCTTGTAAAATTAGATTATTTAGGATTTATAAAGCTAATCGTCTATTGATTGATAATGAAAAGGATTTAAAGCGAATTAATGATGAACTTAAAATCAATGAATCAAAATATTTTGTTAAATTAAATGAGGCTTTAAAAAATGATCACTTAAAACGAATCGTTTTGGAAAGAAATGTCGAGATTAACACTTTGACTGAAAGGGTTGCCCTTGCTGAATTTGAAGCAAGCAAACTTCAGTCAAAGTTAGACAAATGGACCATATCAGGGATGAAACATGATGATCTATGTAAATCTCAACGGGGAGCTAGGATTAAAACGGGATTGGGTTATGAAAACATAAAGGTTTTGTCCTCCGCCTACTACATACTGTTATTCTCCTATGCCTATTCCTCATCCTTGTAACACCCGGAAATTTATTATTTTGAAGCCGGTGAGGAAAGAAAAGAAATAAAGTCCAAAGTCGAGGGACCAAACTCGCCAACGAAGAAAAGTCGGGTAATATGGTGATATGAGTAGGGAGAGGGCAGCCCACTCTCCCCACACTTCACACATTTCAGCCACCTTAGAGAAGAGAAGAGAGAAAGAGGAGAAAAAGGAGAAAAAGTGGTGTTTCGGGTGATTCGAGTGTCCAAATCCGTCGAGTAGCAAGCCAAATCGAAGCTCTTGTCTTTGTGCTCGATTGTGTGAGTTCTAGGACCCCACTTTTACTTGTTTTCAACTGATTTTGGGGCTGGAAAGTGTTCAAAACCCGTTTTTATGTGTGTGTGTGTTTGACCCATTTGGGTGTGATGTGTATGATGTGTTTAGAGTATGAATTCGGGCTTGTGTGTGCTTGAATGGTGTTATGGTATGCATTCCTAAGGTCCAGGAGGGTTGATTTAGGCTTAGAATGGGTTTGGATGAGCTTGGAGGCCGAAAATGGCAGATTGGGTTCGGGATGAACTCCATTCTGCATCAGCTAGGGCTAGGCGACCGAATGAAGGCCATACGGCCGAATGAGGGCGATTGAAGGTCATTCGCACGATTGGGATTCAGTCGCACGACTGGGAGTCCAGTCGCATGAGGGATGTACGACTGAGGGTTCAGTCGCATAGATGCTTAGTCGCATGAGTCCATTCGCATGAGGTTAGTCGCATAGGTGCCCATTCGTAGTGATTCCATTCGCACAAGGCCCATACGCACGATTGAATGTTCATTCGCATAGATGACCATCCGCATGAGCCCAGTCGCGTGATGTTCAGTCGCATGGAGGCCATGCGACTGAAGAGTGTCCATACGCCCGAAGGAATGTGTAGTTTGACTTCTGGCCTTCGGGGAAAGGTGCAGATGTAAGTTTGATGTAAAGTAACCCGTAAGAGCATGTAAGATGAATGTTATGGCCTTAGAGAGCATGTAGGGCATGATGATGATGATGTTGCATGTTTATGCATATTATGAATGTATGATGTTGCCCTGTATGATGATGATGAATATGTAAGTTATGTTCCTTATTATGATGTATGCTTATCTTTCTTGTGGCTTTGCATGTCATGCTAATGAATGAATGAATGAAGTATTATGTAATGTAAAGCGAAAGATAATGAAAGAGGAACATGAAGTAAGAATGCATGCATTAATGAATGATGAATGAACGAAAGAAAGGCTTGCAAGCATATTTATTAGGGTGAGCGACTTTGTGTTGCAAAAGACTCGGATGAAGTGCAATCATTGAGATTGCCTATGAGGTGAGCAACCTTGTCGTTGCAAAAGACTCGAGTAAGTGCTATCGTGATGTTGCCTTGGGGTGAGCAACCTTGTTGTTGCAAAAGACTCGGATAGCTTGCTATCGTGATGGGCAATTGGGGTGAGCAACCTTAGGGGTGCAAAAGACTCGGATAGCGTGCAATCATTGAGATTGCCATTAAGGTGAGCGACCATGTTGTCGCAAAAGACTCGGAAGACAGAATGAACGAAAAGAATGGAAGATAATGAATGAGATGAAAGATAATAATGAAATTATCTGTGTATACGTATATTGCATGATCGCATGATAAAGGAATGGTTTTTAATGAAAGTAAAGTATGTTTTATTATTAAAACTAGAACTCACTCAGCAACGCTGACTTTTATTTCATTTTCCAGTTGGCAGGTAAATGAATGCTGAGGATGGCACGGCGAGGCTACTCGGCTCTTTTGGGATGGCATCCAATTATATAACTTTTGTGATGTAATGCAAACATGTATTTTGAAATCAGATAATGATGTATTATTTGGCAAAAGTATTTATAATGAAATGTGATGTCATTTTTAAATGTTTCCGCTGCAATGTTTTCTTAATGAAATTGTAATTATATGTTTTATGTGCGATGAATGACCAACTGTAGGCGTCCCGGGAACGGGGCCTTATAATCCTTCTAATGATTTAATCAAAACAGATACTGACAGTATGCCTGCAGGTTTAGAGGAGATTAACTCTAAGCACGTTCGTGAAGACTACGACTATGGACCAACTATGACAACCGACCTCCAGGTTGTTATCCTAACCCTAAATTACTTGCATCATTATCCATGTTATGAGTGCTAATAATTGAAACTATTCAACCCTACTATGAAATTGGAAACAATTCTTACTACTTGATTCAAATTATGGTTTCATTTGATTTTTATTATTGACTTTTAGCTAATTTAGGTTTCTACCTTTTAAAAATTTGTGTTCTGGGAATGTCGACTAGTCACCCTTACAAAATTAATTTCAAGACAAGGCAATTAAAATGTGAGCATACACACTCACACTTATATAATTTTCGGCCATGCATGCATGGACATGCACTAGATACCTCAAATATACCATCCACTAAATAATACATTATACCCAATACTACAAAACTACACTACATAATAACAATTTACAATTAAAATTTAATCCAAAAAACCCTCCCACTACACTCCAAATGCGGCCGCCCTCCCCTCTCCACTCCTCTCCTCTCTACACCACCACCACACTCACCACTTACATTACATGCAAGTCTCTCTCCCTCTCTCCCTCTTATTCGAAACATTCAGCTGAAACAAACACACACACATCACCATTCTCTCAAAGAAATTCTCTCTAAGTCTAGCACAAGAATTCGAAGAACAACACCAAGCAACAATCGGCCAAGTGCAAACCGCAAGGAGGTGGCCTAGTTCACGAGTTTTGGGCACACAACCACACTTGTTCGACTTTTCCAGCCTTGGTTCGAGCTTCTACAGCCAAGTCCAAGGAGTTTCTAGTCATCCACGACCATCAACACCTTCCAAACCGTGAGCTACATCAAGTGTAAGCTCATGTTTCGGTTTTGGGACATTTCTCTTGTTTTCTTCATTTTTCACCTAAAAACCTTGCTTTTCCTTGTTGTAGCAGAAACTTCTCACTATCACTTTGTTCTTAAGGAGTTCCCAACATTCTTGAAGGTAAATCTCATGTTATATTAGTCATTCTTGAGGTGGAAACCGATTTCCACCATGAAAACCCTCTTTTTGGGTGTTTTGGTATCATCTAACTTGTGAAAGTTGCAACTCTTGTAAACCAAACTTGTGACCTGCATTTTTATGACTTAATGGACTCCCAAGAACCTGTTTTAAAAGTTCCAAAAGGGCTACATACTCGAATCCACGGTTATTACATGGATTACACCTTGAACCCTTCTTTCTACATGTAACAACACCTTTTAAGCATTTGTTTGAAAAACCCTTTCAACCAAGACTCATAACTTACTCACGAACGACTTAATGACACCTTAATAATCTGTTTATAAAGTTAAATGAAGTGTTGGTAATGTTTAAACTCAAGTTAAGATGATTTACACAAGTGTTATGGTCGGTTATGACATTTTCTACATATTTGAAGCATATGGATGTGTAGAACAACTAGGCAACTCTTTGGGACTGAAATTTCAGTAGGTTTTGATGAATATTAAAAGTCTTAGTAATGTTTTAATCTCCGGAATAAAGGACATGTTGAGATTTGCCCTCTTTTAGTCACTTTCGGGACCCGAAAACATGGTAAAATGACTTTAAAAATAGTAAGAATATGAATTTAACACTCTTGAAAAGTATTCCAGGCTTAAAAATGATAAATAAAGTGTTCTGGAGTCAATGGATAATTTAAATGGTCAAAGGAACAAATAAATGACATTTTAACTAAAAACGGGTACAAACCGAGCATAGTTTTTAAGAAAAATCCATGAAAATGGAGTTCGGAGCTAAGATTTATAAAAATCAAATGATTTCAGTAAGTTAAGTAATAAAAGACTTAAAGGATTTGAAAAATTGGTCAAACAAGCTTTAAATGGTCAAACACGGTCAAAACCGCGTTTTAACAGGTCAAACGTAAAAACAAGATTTTCAACTATAAAAGGCCAATTTTCACGATTTAAGGACTTAAAAATTTATAAAGATACCTTTTAGAAAATACCTACTGGTCCAAGATTCAAATATATGAAAACCCCAATTTACGGTTAAAACTCTCCGGCTTTTACCGTAACTGGGAGCGTTAAACGCGCAGTTTTTAAATCGGACCCGTAAACTAAGATTTTGAAACACTTACTCCATAATAAGTACAATATTACCCTAAGAATCTGATTTTTGGTCTTAAATGTCATAAAGGGGCAAGAAACCAAATTTGAGGGTAGAAACTATCAATTTTGAAACTTGAGGGACCATACTGTAAATATTTTCCAAACCTTATAACCGACTTCCAGGAAGCTAATAATCACTTGAACAATAAAATTCCTTAATATACTTAACCTAATGAAGTGAAAATCCCAATTTTCATGAAGACGCCTTGACCTGCCATAACAGGAAACTTTTTATACAAACCGTCACGAAACCAAAGTTTTACTCAATAGCTAAACTCTTGACACCATTGTTGCACCTTAAATGAGTTTAGGGCAGTAGCTTATTACTTGATATGTACATGTTAGGGTGCTAGACTTGAGACACTTCCCGGTACACAAAGAGACATTTGACTTGAAACCTAAGGTGAGTTCTAGTGATCCCCTTTTTTACTATTGTTTTGGGATGAAACATGCTCTACTTTTTATGAACTATAATTGTGCTTTACTTGATGATTGTATGTGGGATTTGTGGTTACCTGCTGATTCTTATGTCATGATCATTAATTCTTTCGTGAACCGCTTGTTTTATATGGATAGATCTATTTGGGGAATCCCCCACACACAGTGGCTTCCGTTCCAGGAAGGTTACCCCACTGAGATCCTAAGGGGTCGTTGTGGCATGTAACAGGTTTTGTTAAGAAACTATGGTGAACCATTCGGGCAGGTAGGGTTCACTGGTTTGGGGCTCAGTTCTTCCTTCGGGAATATCCGGTTAAACACAACTTTAGAAGAGGCCAACCGGGACTGAGTGCAGGGTTGATTACGATTTTTCCCACGATGTTAAACAATGATTATTTTCTTTTAATCAAAGAAGGATTTGTTAAGTCCTTTTGTTTTTAAACTTTAAGCACTTCAATTTACCAACTTTTTAGTTGACACAAATTTCTTTTGAGCATGTTTCAGGTAATGTATGAAGAGATCCTAGCTGTTGTGAAGACCTAGACTTATCCCCGTGACATGGCATTGGCATATTTTCCTTGATGAAACATTTGAACAATTTTATATTTGTGTTGAACAAGTACAATATATTTTTATGGATGATTGTAAAACTCATTTGGGGGCCTGATTAGTTTCTAGCCCCGGTATCTTTTTAAAAAACATTAATGCCATGTGATATTCTCTCCTTTGAGCTCATGTAATGGTTTGTTTCCGCTGCCATATGTTGTTGCTAGTCTGTGACGTCCCACCCTACCTGGGCCCGGGGTGTGACACCAACTAGTAGGCTTGGATGCACTAGTATTAGTACACCTGATTGTCAGCAGTCTGTTTTAGATCACAATTCTAGTTTAAATTTTGTTTTTGTTTCTAGTTCTCCTGTAACAGACTCTGTTGTCTCATGTTCTCATGATAGTTCTATTTCATCTTGTAATTCAGTTCATGGTGGTGATGTCTTTTGTTCTGATAATGATTATGATGCAACTGATCTTTCTTCAAAACCAACTGAGCAAATTAAAACTAATTGTTTTGAAAAGTTCTTTTCTCATCCTATTCCATCTTTTACTCCATCAAATATGACTTTATCTGATGAACGAATTACCTCTTCATCTGACACCAGTACCAGTGGAACTAGTTCACTGGTACGTCAGACGAATCTTCATCTATTTTTGTAAATAATAATTCTTGTTCAAATAAACGTCAAACTCATGGCTTGTATGAGACATTTAATAATAATTCTTGTTCAAATAAACGTCAAACTCATGGCTTGTATGAGACATTTAGTGACGTTGATTCTAGTTTATCTGAATGTGATGAGGAAATTATTATTGACCCTATTTTTACCCCATCACATCACAGACCTAGACTCAGACCTCATTGTTTCAGGTGTGGTCAAGAGGACCATCTTGTCAAGAATTGTCCTACTTTGATTCATGGTCCTTCTAATAGGAATTGCTTTGGAAATAGATTAATAAAATTGGTTAATAATTTCTTCTGTAAAAAATCTGTTTCATCAAAAGATAAAGTTGTTCAATCTTGGGTTCCTATTACACCTGGTTAACTGATTTATTCATTCATTTCAGGAGTCATCCACTAATATTGTAAATAGCTTGTAGCATGTAGATAGTGGGTGTTTCAAACATATGACTAGACTGAAAGATTTGCTGACCAATTATCGGATTATTAATGGAGGATATGTTGCTTTTGCTGGTGACAAAAAGGGTGGAAAGATGATTGGACAAGGAGAAATTACCAATGGTTCTCTAACTTTGGAAAAAGTCAACTATGTTCCTGAGCTGGCATTTAATCTTCTGAGTGTTTCTTAAATCTGTGATAAAGACATTCCCGTTCTGTTTAAATCTGATGAATGTCTATTTTTAAAATCAGAGATTGATATTCAGAATGATTTGATTCTTATGCGGGCTCCAAGAAAACATGATACATATCTTCTTGATATGAACTCAAGCGAGTCAAAGTCTACTGCAACTTGTCTTCTTTCTAAAGCTTCAACCTTTGAGTCTCTCTTATGGCATCGTCGATTAGGCCATGCTAATTTTAAAATAATTAACAATTAGTAAAGAACAATCTCGTTAGAGGACTCACTTCAAAAGATTTTTCTGTTAACGAAAAATGTATGGCTTGTGCCAAGGACAATCAACACAAGAAACCTCATAAGCCCAAACTTCTAAATAGCATATCCAGTCCTCTCGAGCTGTTACATACTGATTTGTTTGGCCCAATTAGCGTTAAATCTATTGCTAAAAAATCATTTTGTCTTGTTGTTACAAATGATTTCCCCAGATATTCATGGGTGAGGTTTCTTGCACACAAAGGCGAGGTTGCTGAGGAATTGCAGAAATTAATTCTTTCTATCGAAACAATCAGCAAGAGAAAGGTTATGGGACTGAGAAGTGACAACGACACTGAATTCAAAAATCAGATTCTTGATTCATTTTGTGCTCAAAGGGGGATTGTGAGACAATTTAGTGCTGCAAGAACTCCTCAACAAAATGGTAATAGTTTGAAAGATCATCTCCTCAACACCTAATTCTCCCTCATCTAATCTTTCACCATCTATTAGTGAAATTTCTCCAAACATCTTTCCCTCAGCCACAGACTACAAAATTTTGAAAGATCATCCTCTTGATAACGTTATTGGATCTATCACTGATGGTGTTCGGACGCGGAGTCAATCTGGTTTGATTAATATTTTCCTCTTCTCGTGCTTCATTTCTCAAACTGTCCCGAAAAATGTGCATGCTGCTCTACTGGATCCATGTTGGGTGGAGTCAATGCAATTGGATCTTCAACAATTCAGAAAGCTTAAAGTTTGGACCTTGGTTGACTTGCCTCCTAACAAATGCCCAATCGGTACAAAATGGGTGTTTAAGAACAAACCGGATGATCGTGGTGTAGTGGTGCATAAAAAGTCTAGAGTAGTTGTGCAAGGTTTTGCTCAAGAGGAAGGGATTGACTATACTGAGGTCTTTGGTCCAGTCGCTCGTCTTGAAACAATCAGAATTTTTCTCGCTCATGCTGCTCATAAACAGTTCAAGGTCTATCAGATGGATGTGAAGTGTGCTTTTCTCTACGGCGACATTGATGAGGAGATATATGTGTGTCAACCACCAGGTTTTGAGGATCCTGACTTTCCTGATAAAGTCTTTAATCTTGACAAGTCTCTGTATGGTCTTCATCAAGCACCTAGGATCTGGTATGAGTCCCTCACACATTATCTATTAAGCAATGGTTTCTCTCGTGGTATCATCGATATGACTCTCTTCAAAAAGGAAGTGAATGGTGAAATGATTTTTGTCCAAGTTTACATTGATGATATTATTTTTGGATCTACCAATTCTCTATTATGTAGAGAGTTCGAAGAAGTGATGCGCCAAAGGTTTGAAATGAGTATGATGGGAGAAATGTGCTTCTTTCTTGGATTACAAGTTGAACAACAGCAAGAAGGAATTCTTATTCATCAGGAGAAGTATATTAAAGATATCTTCAAAAAATTCAAGATGGATGATGCCTCTCCTGAGATGACTCCATTTACTGCTCAGACTTGTCTCACTCTTGACGAGAACGGGAAACCAGTTGATCCTCATCTTTATAGATCCATGATCGGTTCTTTCATGTATCTTACAGCAAGTCGTCCTGATATCACTTTTGCTGTTGGATACTGTGCTCGATATCAGTCGGCCCCAAAAGAATCTCATGAGAATGCTGTGAATCCAAGGATCGTCAACAGGAATTATCAGTGTGAATCGATGACAAGTCAACGTTTGCGGAATTAACGTTGATTTGGTTTAATTGTGTTTAAACAACTTTAAATATCAATGAAATATCAAGAACACACGTAACAGAACACAATTAATGATTATACAGTATTTTATTATAATGTGTTGATGATTACAAAAGAATTGAATGTACGATATCAAAGAATGCTATGATGTTGTGTATGCTAAAGTTGATCGGAAGACTTCTGATGATTGTTGTATTGCTATTACTGTTCTCAATCAATCAATCGTCTAACTCAATCATGTTTGAATCGAAACCTAGGACCCATATTTATAGACAGAGGTGTTTCAGTTATAGGAAACATCGGATCTCTTGGGATTTGATTTGTTTCTGTTAAGGAATCATCGGATTTCGCGGGATTCGCATAACCGCCTTGTTGACTTGTGATTGGGTATGTGAATTGAGTCCCCATTAAGTGATTGGGTATGTGAATTGAGTCCCTTCAATGCATTTAAGTGTTGCTTTGTTTCTGTTGTTGTAGCCAACCCTCTTCAAGAATTCATCATCTACATGTTCTGAGGCATTGGACTTGAATCTTTTGAGCCCTTTGATTCTCTTTTGATGTTCTATATCTTCTCTTTTAGCTTCTATAAGCACATCATCTTTAAACTTTGTCTTCAACTTTCCTACTAGGGTTGAGAAATCTCTTCCTCTAGGGTGAATTGGATAATTGCTGATGATTAAGCTTTGAAGATCTTTGATGTCATTCTCTGGCAGACTCACCACTGAGAGTACATCATGGAAGTATTCAACTCTTCCAGATGTTCTTTTAATAATGGCACAATCCCAGTCTGGATCATATTTCCAGGCCATGATCCTGTTTTCTTCCATAAAGCTGGGAGTTGTGAGGTGATCTATCAGTTGAATTAGAGTGGACTTTTGCTCAGTTATCTCTCTAACTGCAGTCCCAAGTGGCCATACTTTGACGGGTATAACTTCTCTTGGCTCTCTAATCAATTTCTCCTTTCCTTTGTGTTGATCTTTAGGTTCAACTGTTATAGGTTCAGCAGGAAGTTTGCTTTGTTGTTCATAAGATGGATGTGGAGCTTCAGTTCTGAATTTTACTCCAGTATCTAACTCAACTTTCATCAGATGCTCCATCATCCTTCTGAGTTCCCCTACTGATCTTCCTTTAAGCTCATGAGGTTTGTAATTATGTCCTTGTAACCAGCAAGTCATGTTGTATTTGCTTAGCTTGGCTGTGTCATAATGTCCCAACTCCTTCTTTGTTTTCTGAATTGATTGAAAGGTGTTAAAGGCTTCATAATCACAATTTGGAATCATAAAGCATGCAAGCTCAAATTCTTTTAACAGGTTCTTCATCTCTGTCATTTTTAGTCTCTCAACCATGTCATAAGGGAAACCATGGTTTATAAGTGTCATGAACATGGTTGATTCAGGCCTCTCTTCAAATATGTCACTTGTAGTCAGAAGATCATCAGCCTTTGAGACTTCTTGTTTTGGTGGAGAGTATTCTTTGATTAATTCTTCCCACTCTTTATCACTTTCATCTTCCTTTTGAGAGATGGGCTTCTCAGTAGATAAATCTACTGAAGGGGTGTGTTCAGGAGAAGTCAGCTTTTGTTTCTTTGAGACACTTTCATCAATAGTTGGCTTCTTCTCAGCAGTACCTAGGTACTTTCTCTTCCTTGAGTACAAGATCATTTCTTTTACTGCCTCAGGACCTTGTTTTGTTTGAGCAGTTGAAGCCTTAGCATGAGATTCCAATGAACTGATCTTCAATTTAAGTTGCTCAATCTCTTCTTCTTTTCTCTTTATAATATTTGACTGAGCAGTCATAGTGCTAGACGCTTGTTCAAATTGCTTCATGATCTTTTCTTTTTCTTTCTTCTCAGACTCAGCTGACTCTTTAAGCTCATCTTCCTCGTCTAGCAAAGCATCAATGACTTCTTTATCACTTTGAGCATATTCTCTCAGTATTTTTTTCTTGCTTGCTGTCTTATCAATTCTTCATCCTTTTCTTTTATCATTCCCTTCAGCTTTTGTATTCTTTCCTTTCTTTTGTTTGATTTGAGTACCAGCTTGTTGTACTCAGCAACCAGATAGCTCTTGCTCACAGGAATGTCATCATCACTTAGATCATCTTCATTATAAGCTATAACATCAACATGATCTGCTGCTGTATCTACTTCCTGATGCTGAGACTCAATCTCATCTTCTTTAACTTCCTCATGATCAACACTTGCTGAGCTTGACCTTGGTTCAGTGGCTTGATCTACATGCTCTTGAGGAGTTTGTTGTTGTTGATGATCAGTCACTGGAGATACTTGTTCAGTTTCATTTGAATGCACAGGGGATTCAGTCTTGGATAATGACAGTTTAACCGTACTTGCTTCTGAGACTAATTCTGTCTCCCCAGTGTAGATGCTCTCAGTAGCTGAATTTGTAGGTTGTTGGTAAAGTTGCATCTGAAGCTGATTTGGTGATTGGGGTTGAATGGGAGATATTGGTTCAGTATTTTGGCTGGCTGGTGATTGTGGTTGGGGTGTTTGTTGTTGTTGTGGTGATAGGTGGAGGATTGGAGAGATAGGTTCTGTATTTTGGCTGGGAGGAGATTGTGGTTGAGGTGTTTGTTGTTGTTGAGGTGATGTTTCTGGTGAAGGAGTGTCTTGAGCAGAGCTGGTAGCAGAGTTCTCTTTATCAATTTCCCAAACAAGCTCTTGAGGTATGTCTGCATTAGCATCAATCACATGAGCAAACATGTCTATGTCACCTCCTTCATATTTCCCTGAGATTTTGTTCAGCACAGATCTGCCAAGGTGTGCTTGGATAAACACACCACCCTCCACAGATGTTCCAGGCAGGTCTGCATTAATGATAAGCTGAATGAATCTTGGAAACATGTACATCTTATCAGCCTTCTGTACTCGAATGTGATCACACAAACAATTGAAGATGTACTTTGAATAATTGTATGTCCTTCCCTCAAAGATGCCAATGATACCAGATGATATATGTCGTGAAAATCTGTCAAGCCCAGATTTTCTGTTTGACATACACTTCAAATAAGTGTGACACAAAAATTTGTATGGCTTACAGAGTCTTCCCTTCTTAATTTCTCCCTTTTCAAAGTCTCCATCATACCCCATTAAGAGAAAAACTTTTTCTATGTATTCATTTTCAAATACATCAGGGTGTCCAGCTTCAACATCTCCTAGTTCTAGAACCCTACTTATTGTTTGTTCATCAATTCTCAGCCTTCGATTCTTAACTTCTGCAATAATGCCTTCACCATCTTCTTCTATGTGTGCAGAATTCCAGAAATCACTGATATGAGTGCAATAAATCGTCGGCTCTGCTGATAGGGCATAGAATATCCTTGATCTTCTCAGATATCTCATAATTTCTTGGCATCCTTCTGACACAGGATCGTCAGGGTTTAAGAAAGCACACACATTATGTTCTTTTGCTAATCGTTGATCCATCTGTTCATAAGAAAAGACTTCGTTAGAATCACATTATTGATATGAGAATACGAACAGTTGTGAGATAAAACAAGAATCAACTGGTTCATTCTTGATGATTACGACATATTTTACCTTAATAAACTCTGATTAAGAACACAACTATATGTTTGCTTAAGGTTTTGATTTGATAAAGTTTGAATGTTGAGGAAGTGGGAAAAGTTTTGTTGAGTGAGATTTTCTAGGTCTGAAAAAGTGAACGAAAAAGTGAATAATGAATTTGACAAGTCAAACCTCATTATTTATACCCTCAGACATTTTAATTTTCTCTGATTTATTAAGTGGGTCCCATATTGTATTCTTCCGTAGAAGTAATTTCTCATTAATTAAGTGGGATCCACAATTTACTCTTCCGTAGAACATCTACGGATCAACAACTTCTGCTGATGTGAAATTGTTATTAAATTATTGATCTTTATTCATCCGTAGTTTACCAATCTACGGATAAACATTAAGATTGATTTCCACACAGTATCTTCTGCTGATGCACCGAAAATATTGTTGTATGTATGGCCCAAATCCATTGGTTAGACCATTTATTGCTTTAGGACCTCGTTGGCTTTGTATACATGACAATTTAGTGCAAGAAAATTTAAAATAGATATTTTTACTAAAAAATTTTCATGTATCCAACAGCTAAGATGATGCTCAGATTTCAATTTCTTCAAATTGATAATGATATAGACATTGCTGTTGCTGATTGAGATGCTTGTTCATGAATTCTACTCCCCCTAAATTTGTAATTAATGAAGAACTTAAGCATTTATCATAAATTTCTTTAAGAGGAATAACATGAAATTTGAACTATATGATAATGATCAGATACACATAGGATGGGATCATACTATAATGCTAAACCTCTTCCTGATGAGTTATGTTGTTTATGTGATACAAGAACAAGTTCTGATTGCAAGTATATTGTCCATATAAATCCATACAAGAGCTCATGTATCAACTAGGCATGCTGTTTATCATGTTTTCATATTGTTTTTGAAATAACTGTTATGGGCTTCACATTCAATTCACAAAGGTTTTGTCCTCCCTTTGCAAGTCAAATCATCACTTTTTCACACTTAAGACTATGTACTTTAAGTTATAATAGCTATCTTGAGATGTATTTGGCATCTCATTGATGCAATGTTGATAAAGCTCAAGATAATATACAGTTGATCACTTAGGATTCGTTTTAGAGCTTTAGATATGATCATCATCAGGTCACCAGGTCTTTACTCACGTAAAACAGAGGTGCCTTTAACCCAGGTCTTTGTTCACACAAAACAGAGGGATGATGAGGATCATGATCTTTTCACCTTTTGTAACTGATATTCAGTACGGTGATCATACACCCAGATCTTTGTTCACACAAAACAGAGGTAGTATGATTTGCAAAGATAGATAGTATAAAGTGTTTTACATAGTGTGTTTAGATGAATGATTTGATCACATTAGGATAAGACTCATTTTGTTTTCTCAATTCACAAAGGTTTTGTCCTCACTTTGCAAGTCAAATCATCACTTTTTCATACTTAAGACTATGTACTTTAAGTTATAATAGCTATCTTGAGATGTATTTTGCATCTCATTGATGCAATGTTGATAAAGCTCAAGATAATATACAGTTGATCACTTAGGATTCTTTTGAGAGCTTTAGATATGATCATCATCAGGTCACCAGGTCTTTACTCACGTAAAACAGAGGTGCCTTTAACCCAGGTCTTTGTTCACACAAAACAGAGGGATGATGTGGATCATGATCTTTTCACCTTTTGTAACTGATATTCAGTATGGTGATCATACACCCAGATCTTTGTTCACACAAAACAGAGGGAGTATGATTTGCAAAGATAGATAGTATAAAGTGTTTTACATAGTGTGTTTAGATGAATGATTTGATCACATTAGGATAAGACTCATTTTGTTTTCTCAAAATGAAGTTTCCCACAGACAATTATTATAGTATTATGTTTTGCATGCACTCAGGTTTGTTTCCACTCAAGATGAACCTACTCACATATCAAGAAACTTGCTGAGATATATTGTTATTTGTTTATTCAGGAATAGGCAAAGCTATAGTGTACTATCATTTCCCAAGCATATGTCATACTGATGCATTATTACACACAGCATGTTGTTTGTTTAGACTTGATTAATCTAAGTTAATCATACCTAGAGACTCAATCAGAAAATTAAATCTGACTGAATCAAAGGCTTTAGTGAATAAATCAGCAAGCTGATTTGATGTATCCACTTTGACTAACTTAATCAATCCCTTTTCTGAGCAATCTCTCAGAAAATGATACCTAATCTCGATATGTTTTGTTTTACTATGTTGCACAGGATTAGCAGTAATAAACATAGCAGCAGAATTGTCTATATAGATTGAGGTTTGAAGAAAGTTGTAACCATAGTCAAGCAATTGGTTTTGTAACCAAAGTACTTGAGAGCACCCAGCTGAAGCAGCAATGTACTCAGCCTCAGCTGTGGATACAGAAACATTTGTTTGTTTCTTGCACTGCCATGACACTAGCCTGGGTCCAATGAATTGACATCCACCGGTTGTTGATTTTCTGTTGCTGTTACATCCACCATAGTCACTGTCTGAGTATGAGTAGAGTGTAAAGTCTCCATCCTTGGGATACCATAGACCAAGTCCTGGTTTTCCCTTGAGGTATCTGAAAATTCTTTTGACAGCATTGAGATGTGACTCCTTTGGATCAGATTGGTACCTAGCACATACACACACAGCAAACATAATATCAGGTCTACTGGCAGTTAAGTACATAAGTGAACCTATCATAGATCTAAATAATTTTTGATCAATAGATTTTCCAGTGGGATCAGGAGCAATCTTATCAATTGTTGATGCTGGTGTTTTGCATGAGGATACTTCAGCAAGATTGTATTTCTTCAGTATTTGATGTATGTATTTTTCTTGATTGATGAATATTCCATCTGCTTTTTGATGAACTTGAAGGCCAAGGAAGAATGTTAATTCACCCATTGAGCTCATCTGAAATTCAGATTTCATCAGCTCTTCAAAATTCACACACAATCTCTTATTAGTTGATCCAAATATAATGTCATCAACATATACTTGAACTACTAAGAGATCTTGATGTTCTTGTTTGAGAAAGAGTGTCTGATCAATAGTTCCTCTTTTGTAGCCATGCTTGAGTAAGAAAGATGATAGTGTTTCATACCATTTTCTTGGTGCTTGATGAAGACCATACAAGGCTTTATCTAGTTTGTATACCCTGTGAGGATAATGAGGATCTTCAAATCCGGGGGGTTGAGACACATAAACTTCCTCATCAATTTTCCCATATAAGAATGCACACTTGACATCCATCTGATACACAGTAAATTTCTTATATGATGCATATGCCAAGAACACTCTTATTGCCTCAATTCTTGCAACTGGTGCAAAAACTTCATCATAATCTATGCCTTCTTCTTGAGTGTATCCTTGTGCTATCAACCTTGCTTTGTTTCGGACAATAATCCCTCTATCATCCAGTTTGTTTTTGTATAGCCATCTAGTTCCAATAGGATGTTGACCTTCAGGTAAATCAACAAGAGACCATACTTTTTGCTTTCTGAACTGTTGAAGCTCTTCTTGCATAGCTTCAATCCAGCTATTGTCTTTTAAAGCAGCTGTAATGTTTGGAGGCACCACTTGAGAAAGAAAACAGTTGAAGAGACAAAGGTTGGCTGTACCACTTTGGCTCCTTGTAGTTCTCTTTTCAGGATTTCCAATGATATTGTCAAGTGGATGAGACTTATGAATTCTCATTGAGGGAGTTGACTCAACTGGAATAGATGATTCCAGATTAGTCATTTCCATTGCCTCTGACTGATTCATCTCAATTTGAGAATTCAAGAAATAATCAAATTGAGTCTCTGTTGATTGAGCTACAGAAGTATCTGCAGTTGGATTTTGCTCTTCCGTAGGAACTTCTGCGGAAGCATTTTGGTCTTCCGAAGGAATTTCTCCAGATGTATGCTGATCTTCCGAAGGAACTTCTCCGGATCTGATCTTCCGAAGGAACTTCTCCGGATGGATGCTGATCTTCCGTAGGAACTTCTCCGGATGCATGCTGGTCTTCCGAAGGAACTTCTCCGGATGCATGCTGGTCTTCCGAAGGAACTTCTCCGGATGCATGCTGGTCTTCCGAAGGAACTTCTCCGGATGCATGCTGGTCTTCCGAAGGAACTTCTCCGGATGCATGCTGTTCAATTCCACATGTAATATCTGCTTCTGCTGAAGTATTTTCACCTGAAGATGGATGTATCCTTGGGGGATCAGCAGATAAAGTTACTTCAGTCATAATAGGTGGAACAAATGGATAGCATACTTCATCAGATCCTGCATTGGTCAAATGATCATAGTTAAAAGATTTAGACAAAGCATCTATGTCAAATAACCATGATGAACCTTTAACTGACTTAGTAAACACATTTTCATCAAAAGATACATTAGGGGTCTCTTCCACAATGTTATGTTGTGGAATATACACTCTATATGATTTTGATGTTGAAGAGTATCCAACAAAGAAACCATCATATGCTTTTTCTGAAAATTTTCCTAATGACTCTTTTATGTTCAAAACAGTTACTTGACATCCAAATACTCTTAGATATCCTATGTAAGGTTTTCTTTTAAATAGGAGCTCATAAGGAGTTTTGTTATGTTCTTTGACAATTAATGTTCTGTTTTGAACATTGCATGCAGTATTCACAGCCTCAGCCCAAAAGGTAATAGGTAGTTGTGAATCAGCTAGCATTGTTCTTGCTGCTTCAATGAGAGTTCTGTTTCTTCTTTCAGCAACTCCATTTTGTTGTGGAGTCCTTGGTGCACTGAATTGTCTTGCAATACCTTTGCTCCTGCAAAAAGAATCTAGTTCAAAGTTGACAAATTCAGTACCATTATCACTCCTGAAAATTTTGACTTTTGTATCAAGTTGATTCTCAATCTTGATTACAAAGTCCATTAATGTTTCTGATGTTTCACTCTTTTGTTTTAAGAAAAAGACCCATGTAAATCTAGTGAAATCATCAACTATCACCAAACAATATTGCCTTTTTCCAATGCTCATTACATTGGTTGGACCAAAAAGATCCATGTGAAGCAATTTGAGTGGTGTAGTATTAGTATTGATTGTTTTGGGTTTATGTGACACTCTGTGTTGTTTTCCTTTGTAACAAGAAGAACAATGAGTTGAGCAATGAAACTCTTTATTTGGCAATCCAATGACCAGGTCATGTTTCACCAATTTATCATGTTCTTAATGTAGAATGAACAAGCCTTCTATGCCTATAATTGTGACAAATATTCTGAAAGTTTAGATATAAGGCAAGTTCATGTTTTGTGAGAGAAGTGTTGTTCATATCCAAAACATAAGTGTTTCCTTTTCCTTTGCTGCTTTGAGGAGAATCCATCTTTCAGGGACAATAAATCCTGGCTTTAGAATTAACAGTTAGTGTCCATCAAACAATGTAGTGTAGTTTTGATCACAGATTTGAGATACACTAAGTAAATTATACTTACGTAAGTTTTTACAGTAATTTACTTTAATCAAATTTAAGTACACCATTATATCATTCCTTCACCAACAATTTTACCTCCCTTTTTATCCCCACCAAATGCCACATAAAAAGCATTTTTATGTTTGAAATCATGGAGAAGAGAACAGTTTCCTGTCATATGCCTGGAACAACCACTGTCAACATACCACATGTTGTCAGCTCTCCAATATTGTTCCTGCAATCAGAAAAGAAAATCAATTAGAAGACAACCCAAGTCTTAGTGATCTTGGGTTGTCAACAGGATCTAAAACAGTTAATCTTTCATGAACATTTTTGAAGTTTCAGTTTCAGGATTTTAATTGATTCATTCTGATTTGATTTAGATGAGGATGATTCTGCTGAATTGGATGTTGATGAAGTTGATTCATGATTCCATTGTCTGATTTACTCAGCGTAACTTCATTTGTTTGAGTCTTTTGTTTTGATAATGAAACTTTAAATGTTTCACTATCTTTTGTTTTTGAAAGAGGTATATGAATGCATTTGTCAAATTTATCAAAATGAATCATCATCCTTTGATTCTTTGTTTGATAATCTCTACTCTTTTGTGTGGTGTTTTTGACTGCTGAACAGATGGTCTTTTTCTCTGTATTTGAACACTTGATGATGATTTGTCCTTTGTTTTGCTTTTGATTTTGTTCAAACTTCTTCAGTTTTGAGCCCTTTGCAGAATCCGTAGATTGATGAATCTGATTCAGATTTGTCTGATTCTTTCTTCTTTCAGCTTTTTGTCTTGTTCTTTTTGTTGAAATAACATTCCTGTGTGGAATGATTATTTTTGTTGCAGATAGAACAATGTTTGTTGAAGTAGCAATCAGTAGTCATATGATTGTTCATATTGCAAATAGAACAGTAGCTGCTAAGTAACAGTCTTCAGTGTTGTGATTTTTCATGTCACACCATTGCAAATTTTTTACTTCTGATTCTTTCTCAGATCATTCCTTTTGTTTGCTGATCTTTGTTGTAGCTCTTTCTTCTTCAGCTTTGGAGTGGCTTCACTTCACTTTTTTCCATTTGTGCACATTTTTTGATTGTTTGATGCTGAATTTCTCTACCGTAGATCATCAGAGCTGAAGTTTTTCTTGTTCAGATGATGATCTACTGAAGCCTTTTTCTTCCTTTGAATCGGATGACGATTCATCAGTCAATTTCTTGGAGGAGTCTTGCATATTAGTCTTGAAAACCTTCATTCAATTGAGCTATCCTCTTGCAGATGGTCTTCAGCATGTTTTCTTTGTTTAGGGAGGATATGGCAACTTGTTTCTTCAAGCACTTTTGGGATATGGGCTTTCAGTTGAACATTCTTACCAGTGCTTGTTTGATCAACATCATGTTCATAGATCATCCAACTCATCACACTTATCATAATCAAATTCTGAATCATTTTGATCTAATGATTCTGATTCAGATGATTCCAGTTTCACTCACCTCAGCTTTATCATTAATTTTAGTTTTAGTTGAATCTTTTTCAAACTTAGTGCCAGGCACAAAATGATTTGGACAGAGTGTTTGTCATGTTGTAGGTAAGGATGTGTAATTATCGTTTATAGGTGGTGCAACCGCATTATAACCAACCCAGACCTTTTCTTTGATTCAATATGAGAATTAGTAATTTCTCATATTGCTGAGATGATAATTGAAACTCTGAAGTTTCACTACAGTTGATGCATGATCAGCATGGATTTTGTTAAGGAAGTGGTCAAATGCTCAACTTGGGATTTTAGGCTATAATTTTCAGAAACAAATTTTCCTACATCCTTTTGCAAGAATTAATTTTTTTTGATATAATTTATGTTCTCCAACATGGGATTCATTCAAATCATTGTTTCTTTTTACTTTATCAGCCAACTGTTGAGCATGGACTCTATATCGTTCAACGTCCCCAAACACAAGTTGATGAACACAATCTTTCTTTTACCTCCTTTGCCATTGGTGGAACTGTTTGATCCATATGAGCCATCAATGCTTTGATTCTCTTCCAAAACTTCCTTCTCATACAAAACTCCAGTCACACGTTCCATCTTGAAGTATGATCAGCCCTGACTCCTTTGAGTTACTAGGTCCAGCTGATTCTTTGGTGGCTGGTGGGGAAGCATTGATCAGTTGAGATTGTTTGTGCAGAGGTTTTGAGAAGATTGTGATTTGCTTGAATCTGAATGTTGTTGTTGATGCTGGTGTTTGTCTCATCTCTGGATATGACTGTTGATTGCATTCTCTTGAGAAATGTCCATAGAGATTGCATTTATAGCATCTTACTTTTGATTTGTCAACACCAATCTTTGATGTTTTGCTTGCTGAAGCGAAGTTCTTATTTCTCCTGAGATATTGCTTAGCTCTATAAGCAATCATGGCCATCTGCCATTGTAGATCCATCTCTTCCACTACATCAGGAGGCAGTTCTTCTAAGTCTTGTTGGCAAATATTGGCTGATGTTAGAGAGCTTCCCAGATATGCTTGAAAACTTGAGCTAAAAGCTGCAAAGGCTGCTCTTTGTTCTTCAGAGTCCAATATCACAGTTATTGGTTCTGACTGATTTGCTGAAAAGGAAGACTTAGCTGTTGCGGCAGGTGTATCTTGTCTATCAGTAGTTCTTCCTTTATTCTTTTGCTGCTTGTCTTGAGATTATTTCTTGAGGGTTTGAAGCATAGAAGCTAACTTCCTCCTCATCATCACTCCTAGCACAAGAATTATCACTTTCATTGTTTGAAATAAATGCACTTCCTACATTATTTGTTTTCTTTGAAGTGATAGGGTGAGACATGAGTTCTCACACTCTTGTTCTTGATTTTTCGTCCATTTCAAGAGCTTCCACTTTTGCAACCAGAGTATCTAAACCAGTTGCTTTCAGATCTATAGTGTTCTTGAACATGGACACAGTATGGCTTCCAACTTCTGGCAAAGTGCGGAGCATTTTCTTGTTTAATTCCTTTACCTCACTTGTACACTTCAACTCTAGAATATTCATCTCAGTGACTAACTGCATGAATCTATGAAGTTGCTGAGGAATTGACTCACCCTCAATATGATGAAAAGTTTCATATTTGATCTGAGGGTGTCTCTCTCTTATACTTCTTATCTCATCACTCCCTTCGCAGAGAGTGTGAAGTATCTTCCATAAGAGTGTGCTGTTTTTATAGTTCTCACACCTGATTAATATCTTTCAGGTAAAGCCATACTAAGCAAACTGTATGCTTTTATATCAACTTTAAACCTTTTTGACGTCATCAGGTGATAGATCTTTCGTACTGATTGGTTGATTTTTGTCATTATAATGCGGCCCAAGAGTGGGTGGAATATAAGGACCTTTAGTGATGGAAATCCACAAGTCAGAATCAGTATAGTTTACATGATTCCTGAACTTGATTTTCCAAGACTTGAAGTCTGGTTTTGTTTCCAACTTCGGAGGTTGGTAAGATGAACCACTGAAGTTGCTCATGATGTTAACAAGATCTGCTATTCAATTGATTTGAATATAGAAACAAGTTAATTAAAACGATTGCAGTTAAACGAAATCAAACACAATTAAAACACAACTAACACTGATAGATCAATTGATCTAAATCAATGAGCACTTGGCTCTGATACCACCTGTGAATCCAAGGATCGTCAACAGGAATTATCAGTGTGAAGCGATGACAAGTCAACGTTTGCGGAATGAACGTTGATTTGGTTTAATTGTGTTTAAATAACTTTAAATATCAATGAAATATCAAGAACACACGTACACAAACACAATTATTGATTAATCAGTATTTTATTATAATGTGTTGATGATTACAAAAGAATTGAATGTACGATATCAAAGAATGCTATGATGTTGTGTATGCTGAAGTTGATAGGAAGACTTTGATGATTGTTGTATTGCTATTACTGTTCTCAATCAATCAATCGTCTAACTCAATCGTGTTTGAATCGAAACCTAGGACCCATATTTATAGACAGAGGTGTTTTAGTTATAGGAAACACCGGATCTCTTGGGATTTGATTTGTTTCTGTTAAGGAATCATCGGATTTCTCGGGATTCGCATAACCGCCTTGTTGACTTGTTGACTTGTTGACTTATACCACTTGTATAATACAAGTGTTTGGACTCCGCAGGAATATTGTCTTCAGTAATAATTTGTTCTTCCGTAGGTAATGTTCTTCCGAAGATATCTTGTTCTTCCGAAGGTATTGTTCTTCCGAAGGTATTGTTCTTCCGAAGGTAATGTTCTTCCGAATATATCTTGTTCTTCCGAAGGTATTGTTCTTCCGAAGGTATTGTTCTT
Source organism: Flaveria ramosissima (assembly GCA_025215565.1). NCBI lineage: Eukaryota > Viridiplantae > Streptophyta > Magnoliopsida > Asterales > Asteraceae > Flaveria > Flaveria ramosissima. The sequence goes on from CM046041.1 coordinate 67,264,831, forward strand.
CCGAAGGTGACTTGTTCTTCCGAAGGTATCTTGTTGTTCATCCGCAGAAGATCTTTGGATGTATAATTACTTGTAAGAAATATATCTACGGAAGAACAAAATGTTCATCCGTAGATGTTTCTTACACTTGGTCAAATTCACAAATTGACCAATTATAATTTTTGTTCCTGCAACCATATATAAACCAACACATATATAAATGGGTTAACATATATATTTAATGCATACACAATAATGAAATACAAAAGTTCATTGCAGATATTAATTCAAGTACTAAGCCTATACATAATGACTAGATCTACTGATTCTAGACCTAACAAAAGCTGTCAAGAGAATATTTCGTTATCTCAAAGGATCATCCCGTTTAGGTTTATGGTATCCATATGGAGGGAATTTTGATTTACATGCTTATTCTAATAGTGATTCCAATGGTTGCAGGCTAAACAGAAAATCGGTGTCTGGAGGGTGTTAATATTTGGGAAATTGTTTGGTGTCCTGGCAGAGCAAGAAACAGACCACTGTCTCTCATTCTACATGAGAAGCAGAATACATTGCTGCCTCTAGCTGCTGTTCTCAAGTTCTTTGGATACAACACCAAATGATTAACTACAGAATTAATTTTCTCCACACGCCATTATTTTGCGACAACGAAGCAGCCATTGGGATTGCAAAAATCCTATTCATCATTCCCGAACCAAGCATATCGAGACACGAACTCATGCAATTCGTGATGCTCAAGAAAAGGGTTTCATCGATATTATACCCATTGATACAAAACATCAAAAAGCTGATCTTTTCACAAAAACTTTTGATAAACCCTATTTTTATGAATTGATCTCTATTCTCGGGTTAATATCCTTTTAAACCTTCTTTAAATTCATTAATACATATAAAAATAATAATAATAATAATAAATAAATAATAATTGATTTTAATAATTTAAATAAATTTTAAATCCTTTGAAAATAAAACTTTGGGGGAGTAACTTCATAACTTGAGTTCAGAATTTGACATGACGAGAAATGATTTTATACCTTCTAGATATGTTCCTTTATGCATGACTGGTGCTAAAATGAGAAATGATAGTAACTGATGCTGGTCTCTGTTTCACATCTTATTTTTTTAAGTCAAGAGAATCAAACAGATTCTTTAACGATATGCTTGATAGGCTCAGCCTGAAGAATAAAGTATACAGCAGCAATATGATTTAAATTAAAACATCATGCTTAAGGACGTCTGGATTTACGCAATCGTTGTGGCCTGCACAAAAACTGATTCCCGACAAAAATTAGATTGAGAATGAATCTTTCACCCATCATGATCAAATAAGCCATATCCTTGGGCCATGTTTGGTGTATTTATATGTCTTGTGGTTGTGCTAATCTCCTCTGCTGTACGGAAGTATTGACCTGGAGTGATGATCTCCTCTGCTGTACGATAGTACTGACCTGGAGCTCTCATCAGCACATGATTAAAAGGTCATCTCCTTTGTTATACGTGAGTATAGACCTGGAGCTCTTACCTTTTTTATATAAGTTGTGTCAAATCATCTAAACGATGAATTCATCACAGAATGCAATATTCTGTCGATAATCACTTGCACACTAATGCACAAGCCTTGCTCTGTAAATATCGGTTCAAAATTCAAGAAATCCTGAGGTTGGGTGAGGGTTTTTGCCAAATGATTGTGGGGTCCCAACATTCTAAAGCATCTAATTGAACCTTAACAAATCATAAGCTGTTTGTTAAAAAAAAAGGATAAGGCAAGGGTTTAAGTGGACAACTATATCAGCAATAGTTATTGATTTGTTCAAGAATTTCAACAGTTCCTTTGCAGATTGTGATAAGATCTAGTAATTAGTAGGATCTCATTGCCGGTCGATGATTTAAGATCATCTTCGTGTTCATGAATATCTAGAGGATGTGATCTCTGATTGATTTAGATCTTCGTGTTTGAAGTTAATTATAATTATAAAAAAAGGCGAAATTACTCTTTTGCTACTTGTTTCGCTAGACGAAATTGCAATTTCGCTCGGCGTGCTCATTATTTTTTTTTCTCTGTATATTTCTTTGCGAAATTGCAGCTTTTCTTGGCGAAACTGTAAATTCGTCGGGCGAATCTATAGTTTCGCCTCATGCGAAACTATATGCTATATAAGTTGCTTTGCGAAATTATTCGCTCATTTTCGCCCAATCAACCTGTGTTCTTTCTTGAGTTTGTCCGTGACCTAATTTGGCGATTTTGCTTTTCTGTACTGATTCGTGCTGATTGTGTGTTGTTTCTAGTTCGCCAGTGAGTTTCGATCATTGGACATTCTTCTAATCATGTTAATATTAACTCATTCTAAGGCGATTTAATTTTGACTCTTCGGTGTCTTCGCTGTTCATCCAGCGAAACTAATGATTATCCTGCGAAACTGAACGAAAGTTCTTCACTTTTCAGCGAAACTGTGAGGTTATGCTGTCCATGCGAATCTAACAGTTTCGCCGACCTATTTTCAGTTTCACCGGATTTGAACATAAGTTTGTACAGTTTCGCCTGGTCGAAACTATCTTTATTGGGTAGCGAAATTGATATGTTTTAGTTAGCGAAACTATGTTTTTGCTTGCTGAAACTGTCAGCAAATCTATTTTTAATAATTTTCGCCTGGTCGAAACTATCTTTTTGGTCAGCGAAATTGATATGTTTTAGTTAGCGAAACTAGTTTTTCGCTTGCCGAAACTGTTAGTGAATCTATTTTTATTTATTTTTCTTTTATTCTTTTCTTAACTTCTTAATTTCTTATTCAACTTATCTGATCTCTTCTTCAGGTTATCATGGCTAATCTAAAGTTCGATGAGCGGAACAATATCACCGCTATTCTGGATGATACACATCCAAAGGCTGTTGGACTCAGAGATTGTATCAGATGGCTACAAAGATCACCCATAGCCCATTCTATATCTCATACGACTACCATTTATGATCTTCATATCAGAGACTTCTGGCGATCTGCAGAGTATGACACTGAGGAAATTCACATAGGATTACTGCTAAAGTCAGTGATCAAGAAGTGACCATCAGTGCTGAGACTGTCTCTAGAATATTGAGACTAGATGAGGATTCTGGAGATGAAGTCACCATGACAGATTCCGAGGTGTCCCAGGCCTTCAGAAGCATGGGATATGAGGGACCAGCTTTTGGTTCTCGCAAGGAGATCAAGAAGTCATTTCTGTCTAAGGAGTGGAGATATATTGCTCATGTTTTGATCATGTGTCTTGATCACCGTAAAGGTGGATCAGACGGTCTAAACATTGATTGGGCGAAGGCAATGGTGTTATGTTGTAAAGGAGAGAAGGCCAATATTGCCAAACCAATTTTTCCTTGCATGGCTGAGAATCTGATGGCCTTGAAAAAAGACAAATGGCTGCTATATCCCTGTTTTCTTCAGATGATATTTGATGATCTTATACCTAATGTACCAAAACATGGAGAGATAAAGAGGCTGGTACAAATGAATCCTTGCATTTTTGCTGATTGTTGTGCCATTCGCCACGATTTCAGTGGAAAGATCACTCATCTTTGGGAAAATATGTATCCTCCAGAACGCTGGAGCTATATTAAACAGGTGGATAAATCTGAAAATAAAAGGGCTGAAGAAACTAGAGTACAGCAAACTAAAGCCACAAAGAAAAGAAAGAGATATGCCAAGGAGAAAGACTATGACTTTGAGGAAGACATTGCTGAACAAGCTGAAGAAATAAGAGTTGAAAAAGAAAGAAGGTCGAAGAAGAAAGCCGATACTGCTGAACCTGAGAGACGATCCAAATATAGACATGAAGGATTCACCGAAAGAAGAGAGGAAAGAGGAAACCTTGATGAAGATATGATTCGCAATCTGAATACTTCCTTGGCGAATAAACTGAGTATGATCAAGACCAAACTCACAAACCAAGAAATCAGAGAAAAGCAAAAGGATGAAGTAATAGAAGGTATGCAAAAGATGCTTGTTGATCAAAACAGATTACTCAAAAAGTTATTTGAAGAGATTACCCTTCTGAAAGCTGCAGCCGGCCTGCCTGATCAACTAACTCAACCCTTCTGAAAGCTGCAGCCGGCCTGCCTGATCAACTAACTCAATCTGAGTTAGATGATCTGACTGACACAACAAAGTACCCATTTTTGAATGTGGGTACTTCATCCAAGGCAGGAGAGGGCACATCTGGTGCAGCAACCACTGATGCTAAAGATTGTGAAGCTAGAGGAGAGGATGTTGGAAGAGAAAATGAGGAGGATATTATAGAAGCTGGGTTTGTTAATATGCAACTTGACTTTGAGAAGGATTTAGTTGGTGAAGAAGTAATAATTACAAAAACTGCTGAGAAGCTTCTGAGAAAGGAAAGGCATTGGTTGATGAGGAAGAGGATGATGAACAGCTCATAGATTATGATTCTGAACCAGAGTTCTATGAGGTTGATGAGCGACATCTGATCTATGTGGCAAAGAAAGGGGAGGATGCGGAAGATGTGTTTCAGATGGACAGAGAAGAATGGTTTGTAAAGGAGAAGGAACCAGAAGAACTCACTCCTTTAATTTCAACATTTGGGAGGGTTGAGTAAACAAGAGGCAGACAAGAAGATTATTAGTTGGGCCTACAATCCCAGGCTAAAAATGTTTATGATTAAGAGGAGGGGAGGTCATATCAGTTATCTGCATAAGATGAAGGCTTTTAAGTCCTTGCCTAAATGGGATCTCAGGCGTCTGGTAGCTCTACCTCTTCTAAATGCACATTTGAGTGAGAGAGCCACCATTCTGCTGGAAGAAATACAGAACGGGCTTAATGACAACTTCGAATCATTTGGTTACATGAATGAAGAACGGAGAAGGTCAAAGAAAGACAAGGACTGGGAAACGGAAAAGGGCGAATTGTTTTGAGAATTAAACCTCCAAAAACAGTTAACAGAGTGAGATTATCTGATCCACTTCCCCAACAGCTACAAGATTTCGAGAAATGGTTCTATGATAATAACACTGGGGAAGCTGTGATTAGGGTAAAAAATGGCAAAGAGTTTAAGGTTTTTGATCCTATGGAATTGTTCAGTTACTGTGATGAAGATATATTGGTGTTATGTGATAATCACATAAAGGATGGAGCTGGAGAAGAGACTCGGAAAGAAGCTAGCCTGTTTAAGAATGTTGCCAACAAGATTCGAGGAGTGAGGTCTGAGGTGAAGAAGTTAGCTAAAAGGGTAAGGGATCAAGATGACCGTCACATGGATATTCAATATTTGGCAAAGCAATTTGAGAGGGCTAGTGCTTATTATGAGGGAGCTAGTGAAGCAGGAAGAGACCATGGAGAATCATATGCTGAAGCTTCTAAGGAAGTAGCTGCACGAGGTAACGAAGACAAATCAAATGCAGCAGAGGAAACCGGAGCTGACAAGATAAATCAAGAAGAGTGAAGATGGTGAGATCCAACCTAGGGGGAGTATTGAAGATCATGTATAGGTTGGACTCACCTTAGTTTAGATTGTTTACTTTACTTGTAATAGGACTTTTGTTAGTTTCCTTTTGTATGTACTTAGATTTATGTATTTTAGCAGTCTAGCGAAACTGTGAGTGAAACTGTAAGTTCGCTCACAGTTTGTTGTTTTGTTTACCTGGCGAATTTAATGTTCTGCCGGGCGAAACTATAGTTTCGGCAGGACAGTTTCGCTGACAACGAAACTGTCTGCGAAACTAAGACTGTTATATATACTAATGTTAATTTTCATTGTTTGGTAAGCTTGCAAAACCCTAATCGTGAATCATTGTTGCAAGTTACCTTTTCAAAGCAGTTATTACACTGAAATATCATTGTGCTTTTTGTTATTGATTGTCATTGATCATAGTCTTATCATGAATGAGTTATTATTGTGTTCAATCCTCTCTATTATTGTTGTTTAGCATGTTTGTTGGATATTGAACGATTCTTCATATCATTTGCACTGTAATTCGATCACATGGACCAACAAGATCAGATCTCATCTCCAAGTTATAGGACCTATATCTATTAACTTTAGCAATGCATTCAGGAGTACAGAGATGTTCCAATACCTTGGCTTCATTATGATCTGCTATTAGTGCTTGGTTTGGAGAAGCATCTTCTACCTGAAAGCTCTAGTCAAAGCCACCTTCTTCAATAGCAACAGTAGCTTGTTGCTTTGGCTTCTTATTCTGGGGGGCTTTCTCAGTGTAGTTTGGTATGGTTTGTGCTTGGCCACCATTTGTTCTGGGTGCCTTACACTCTCTGGCAAAATGGCCCATCAAGTTATAGTTGTAGGACTTCACTTTGCCTTTGTCCAAGCCAAACTTTCCACTAGTTGCATTGCTTGGAAACTTCCTTCCAGTTCTCTTGTAGAACTTCTTGGCTCTGTGAGTGAGAAGAGCCATCTACTGGACTATTTCCATGTATTCCAGATCATCTGGATGGATACAATCCAGGTCTTCAAGAGTGAAAAGAGAGTTGCCACAGCTTTCATCAGAAGACATAAAAGCTTGAGAAGAGCTTGTCTCTTGGAATGGGCTTCCTTGAGTGTAGTTCTCCCTCGGTGTCTCTGGGAAGGTGATGAAAGGACCCTTTGGTGAATTGTCAGCGTAGCATATGAGATGATGTTGGGGTTCTATGCTATCCCTTTCAACCACGTGCAGGGCTGAACCCAATTGATTGTTGGAGTTGCCAGATGAACCTTGCATGTTCATCTCCATCTGGTAGCCACTGAGAATCCCATATAACTCTGTCAGAGTAAGAGTTTTGAGATTTTCAGTCCTCTTGATCTTCACACAATAGTGTGTCCATTGCCTAGGAAGTGAGGACATGAACTTCCTTACAATGTCTCTATTCTAAAGAGGAACTCCTCCATCCACAAGGGTATCCACTATCTCAACATACCTGAAGTATTGCTGAGTCATGGTTTCACATGTTTTGAAGGTGAAGTTTTCAAACTGCTGCTTCAGGAGATCCTTCTTGTTCTCCTTGGCTTCAGAGGAGCCTTCATACATCAGTTTTAGTGCATCCCACAACTGTTTAGCTATTTTGCACTTCTTGAAACCTCAGTACACAGAGTTTGGAAGGGCAGTTTGAAGAGCTGTCATGGCTTTTCTATCAATCTCTACTCTCTTCCTATCTTCATCAAAGTAGTTAGCCACATCTTTGGGGATCATACCAGCACCAGTAGCAGAAGAAGTGCTGGGTATGAAAGGTTCATTTTCAACAGACTCCCACATTCTTGAGTCTAGAGACCTGATGAAACCTTCCATTCTCATGCACCAGGCATCAAAGTCATCAAGAGTGATCAGTGGGGACTTGTTCATTGTTCCAATTTCCATATCAGTCTTGGAAATGGCTGCCATTTGAAAAGTTTAGTATTTCTGTGTGTGAGGGATCTTAAGATGGTGAGATCTTATATCAAGAGCCTGAAATGCTCTGATACCAATTGCAAGACCGGTGAAGGGTGGTCACTTACAACACAACAACATATCATTGCTTGTCATGCTCAAAGCGCTTGGACATTGACTATTACTCAATATCACTCCTCTTTGAATAGGTACGGTACCTTTCTTAGAGTTTTCCATCTTGAACCTTTTCAAGATCTTGTCAATGTATGCACTTTGATTAAAACCTATCAACCGCCTTGATCTATCCCTATAGATCTTTATTCCCAAAATATAGGCGGCTTCACCAAGATCCTTAATGGAGAAACAGCTTCCAAGCCAGGCTTTTACACCCTCCAAGGTTGGAATGTCATTTCCAAATAGTAAAATGTCATCAACATACAATACTAGGAAAGTGATGATGCTCCCACTAGCTTTCTTATATACACATGCTTCATCAGTGTTTTTGATGAACCCAAATTTGATTACTTCTTCATCAAAACGGTGATTCCAACTTCTCGATGCATGCTTTAATCAATAGATTGATTTCTTTAATTTGCATATTTTGTTAGGATGTTTTTGATCGATAAAACCTTCAGGCTGAACCATATAGACATCTTCCTCAAGATATTCATTTAGAAAAGCGGTTTTGACATCCATTTGCCAAATCTCATAATCGTAATGAGCAGCTATGGCAAATAATATCCTAATAGACTTTAGCATTGCAACCGGTGAGAAAGTCTCATCATAATCAACCCCTTGAGTTTGAGTGAAACTTTTTGCTACAAGTCTAGCTTTATAAGTATCCAAGTTTCCATGCATATCGGTTTTCTTCTTGAAACCCACTTACTTCAAACTATGTTCGAGTTAAGAGGTGGTTCAACCAAGTCCCATACTTGGTTGTCATACATGGATTTCATCTCAACATTCATGGCTTCAAGCCATTTGTCACAATCCAAATTGGACATTGCATCACGATAGGTGGTTGATTTATCGGAATCTACCACATAGCATCCATCTACGAAAAATCCATATCTTTCAGGTGGATTACTAATTCTACCAGATCTGCGAACGTTTTGTGTATATTGATCAACAACTTGATCATTCTCAACATCCTCATGTTGAGTGCTAGTGTCAACCAAACGTGTATCGGTTTGTGGTTTTTGATCCTCCTCAAGATCCACAGTTCTACTGCTAGTTCCTTGCGTAAGGAACTTAGCTTCTAAGACCTCAGCCTTCTTGGCAACAAACTCCTTTTGTTCCGATGGATCATAGAAATAATATCCCATAGAATCTCTAGGATATCCAATGAAGATACACTTAGTGGAACGACTTTTTAACTTGTTTGAGGTGGGAGTCTTAACATAAGCCTCACAGGCCCATACCTTTAAATATGATAGTGTTGGAACCCTTCCATGCCATATTTCAAAAGGTGTCGTTTCCACTTTCTTGGTTGGGGCCATATTCAAGATACGGGCCGCAGAGAGCAAAGCGAAACTCCAAAATGATAGAGGCAATGAGCTTCTAGCCATCATAGATCGAACCATATCCAATAGAGTTTGATTTCTCCTCTCGGACACACCATTGTGTTGTGGTGATCCAGGTGGAGATAGTTGTGAGACAATACGACAACTTCTAAGATGATCTCTGAAAGCATCACTTAGGTATTCACCTCCTCTATCGGTGCGGAGAATTTTTATTTTCTTGTTGAGTTGATTTTCTACTTCATTTTGAAAGATTTTGAACATTTCAAAAGCTTCATCTTTGTGTCTTAACAAGTATACATAACCATATCGACTATAGTCATCGGTAAAGGTGATGAAGTATCTTTCATGGTACCTACTCATTGGTTTAAAAGAACCACATACATCCGAATGTATGATGCCTAATAAATCTTTTGCCCTTTCGGATTTGCCACTAAAAGGTGCCTTAGTCATTTTTCCTTGTAAACAAGATTCACATACATCAAATGAATCATATTCACTTGCTTTTAAAAGACCGTTCTTTTGAAGTGTTTGTATGCGCTTCTTGTTTATATGACCAAGACGGCAATGCCAAAGATAGGTATCACTCAAATCCAATTTGAGTTTCTTAGTGGTGGTTTGGTACAATAAGCTATCATATGATGTGTTTTCACGAACCAATTCATAAATACCATTAATAGGAATAGCTTTAAAATAAAATATGCCATTTAAAGAAACATGAATTTCATTTTCAATAAATGTTTAAACATAAGCATATTGTCTTAATTGGGCAACAGAAATAATGTTCCTAGTCAAACTTGGAGCATACAAAATATTGTTCAAAATTGCTTCCAAACCATTTGGAAGCTTCAAGATGTAGTCCCCTTGGCCTTCAACTTGAACTTTTGCCCCATTTCCCATGTAGAGGCTAACATCCCCTTTCTTGAAGTCCTTACTGTAGGATTCTATATGCCCAAGACACGTAGAGTATTGGTGCGGTTAGTACGTTATGATCCAAGTCGGGTTATACCCAATAACAAGGTTGGAAAACACAAATTAATATTTAATTGATGATATGATCATGCAATTAAATATTTACACCGATTTAGAAAATGGGTTTTCTAAATAAGTTGCATATGAGATGGAACAACTTATTTGGATATTTTGTTCAATAATATTATTTGGAATGTTATTTAAATTAGTTAGATAACATCAAATAATAAAAACGAGTGTATAAGTCACACAATTAAAAGGTTAATTGTACAACAAATTGAAAGACTAGTTTTTCTAATATATGTGTTAATGTTTAAAGGGGGAAACCCTTTAAATTTGAACATTTCGGCCGCCCCCCCTTGATCCCATTGGTTCTTTTGTTTCTTGAACACCACATTACATAACTAGTCTTACACTCAAGTTTTTATCATCTCAATACATGCAAAAGACTCAAAAGAAAACTCCTCTCTCTCTCTCTCTCTCTCAACCTCACGGCCAGTAGCAGCATTGGGAGTTTTCTTGGAGTGCTTTGGTGTAGTTTTCTTCCTAACAAGAAGGTGTTTTGCAAAGGGCTTGGGGTATACAAGCTTGAGGGGTCCTTACCTTGGAGCCTTGGCCGATTTTGAGCATCAAACATCCACCTTTCTGTCGGTTTTAAGCTGCTGGGAAGGTAGTTCTTCACAGCTCATTATAGCTGTGATTTTATGTAGTTTTACTTATGTTCATAGCTTGCTCATTCACATATTATGATCCTTTGATTTTGGGTTTGCTTTATACATTTATATGGTCACTTAAAGAACATGTTTTTCAGCTTGTAAGTAAGTTTATAAAGTTGTTATTCCGCTGCGTTTTCAGAAAGTTTAACGGGTTAAACTATGTTTTGTGTTCTTGCAAACCCTTCAATGGCATCAAGAGCCGGTTATGTGGATAGCTTGCTTGTTCTTCTCCTTTAAAAATTGGTTTTAAAGGATGATTATCAACTCATAATAGGCTGATTTTGGTTGATTCAATAAACCCCAAGTCTTTCAAAGTTATATCTTCATGCTTATGATTAAACTTTGAAAGATAGAAATGTCAATTGGTTGATATGTTTGGTTGTTGTTTGTTTGGACAAACAAACCCAAATTTTCAGTTTATGTTGGCTGAAAATTTGGGGTTTGATGGGGTTTATTTTGTTTGTTGAATGATGTTTATGATTGTTCATATGATAGTGCATAACCTAGCTTGACCTTGTGTTGTTTGGTTTGGATTGAATGTATTTATTTGATTATATTCATTCAATGGGGTTGTATATTAATTTGTGCTTTGTTTAAAATGTATTTTGTCTATTTATTCATTGGGATGTAATAATAGATTAGGAGTAATTTTCTTTTACTAGAAAATATGTATTAGGATATATATTTTGTAAAAGAATATGCTCGGGAAGGAAGCAAAAGGAAGATACAAAGAAAAGGACTTGAAGCATATGGATGCAAGTTCAAGTGGGAGTCTATGTTGATCTCATTTTTGTGTTGTATTCAACCCTTAGGAAAGACCAAATGACCACACTTGTGATGGCAAACAAGTGTGGTCACAATAGTAGCTATGGTTATGCACATTGTGGTTGTTTATATTATTCTTGTTTGATTGTGATTTTATGAATGATTGTATGATATTTGGATATCATGGACAATCTTAATATAAATGATCTTAACAAGCTAATACAAAATGGTTCTTAATCACTAAGTGTTAATAAATGGTTATTAAAAGGATTAATGATTTCGTAATAAAATGGGTTTTATTAAAAGGACCATAGGGTATCTTGTATTTGAAAGCATGCAAATACAAGTACATAGAGTTTTCTAACTAGAATTATGAAATCTCTAAACCTTTGACAAACAAGTTTAACACCGTCCTTTTGCACAACACTTGAGTCATTTGGAAACTCTTAATGGGATAAAGGTCACCTAACCATTTAGAGGGAACTTGTGATTTAAGGTGGGGATACCACATTGGTGGGATAAAGGTCACCTAACCACTTATGTGGGTAAACTCACACGTTTGTGCAAGTATGGTAACTTGATTTGCAAACCATGTTAAATGGATCACCTAAATATGGTTTCCAAATGGTGTTGATGGGATTAACGTGCCGACTTTACATATGATGTTTAAAGTCGACCCCATACCTCTAGAAGTTGCAAATGGTTGCAACCGTCAATCGTGGACCACCTTATTAATTTAAATCGTGGGATAAAGGTCACCTAACACAATTTAAATGTAATGTTGGGTTCTAGATTTTAATATAAAAATGACCTTAAAAGGCATTAATTATTAAAAATAGCAATATCGAAAATACTAAATATCTTTGTTAAATTTTGTAGATGGCCACCAATAATGACAATCATGATAACTCATCCGCGTCCACCCAATCATTACGAGCGATCCTCCAAAAGGAACGTCTAAATCATAATAATTTCATTGATTGGTATCGAAACTTGAGAATCGTTCTCAAGCAAGAGAGAAGATCATATGTTTTAGACGACCCTATCCCCGATCAGCCTACTGAGGATGATGAGGAGGCCTACAAGGATTGGCTGAAGTACACTAAGGACTCCGTCCCAGTGTCTTGTCTCATGCTAGCGAGCATGACTCCGGATCTCTAAAAGGAGTATGAAGATCACGGAGCTTATGACATGATAACCCAGCTGAAGGAAACGTTCCAACAGCAAGCAAGGGTTGAGCGCTTCGAAATGGTTCGAGCACTCCATGCATGTCGTATGGACGACAACCAATCTGTTTCATCTTATGTACTTAAGATGAAAAGTCATATTGACCGCCTTGAGAGACTTAATTCTCCCGTCTCGAAGGAATTGGCCACGGATTTGATCCTTAATGGCCTTACCAAGAAGTTTGAGACATTTATGTTGAATTACAACATGAATGCATGGGACAAGAGCATTGGTGAGCTTCACTCAATGCTTAAAACGGCCGAGGTGGCCATGGGTAAAAGGGTTTTACCCGTTCTCACCATCCATGAAGGTGGGAACAAGAAAAGGCCTCATCCCGCACCCAAGGCAAAGGTTGCCAAGGGTAAAGGACCCGTATGGGGAAAAGGGAAAGGGGTGGCAAGGGTGCCACCCAAACCACAAGAGAAGAAGCAAAAGGTTGCTACCAATGACCCATGCTTCAAGTGTGGGAAGATTGGACATTGGGCAAGGAATTGTCCTGTCCATCTCCAAGAGTTGAAAGCAAAGAGGGATGCCGGGCAGACCTCAGGTACAATATATATGATTCATATTGATCTTAATGTTACATCTTCTAACACATTGGTATTGGATACCGGATGTGGAACTCATATATGCAATTTGTTGCAGGGGTTCACAAGAAGTAGGGACTTCAATCAAGGGGATGTTAGCCTCTTCATGGGCAATGGAACTAAAGTAATAGTTGAAGCTCGTGGGGACTACATCTTAAAACTTCCAAGTGGCTTGGATGTGATTTTTAAGAATGTTTTGTATGCTCCTAGTTTGACTAGGAACATTATTTCAGTATCCCAATTAAGACTTTATGATTATGTATTATCTTTTGTTGAAAATGATACTCATGTTTCTTTAAATGATATGTTCTATTTTAAAGCTATTCCCATTAATGGTATTTATGAATTGGTTCATGAAAATACTTTAAATAGTTCTTGTACCAAACCACCACTAAGAAACTCAAGTTGGATTTGAGTGATACCTATCTTTGGCATTGTCGCCTTGGTCATATAAACAAGAAACGTATACAAACACTTCAAAAGAATGGTCTTTTAAAAACAAATGAATATGATTCATTTGATGTATGTGAATCTTGTTTACAAGGAAAAATGACTAAGGCACCCTTTAGTGGAACTAACGAAAGGGCAAAAGATTTATTAGGAATCATACATTCGGATGTATGTGGTCCTTTTAAGCCAATGCTTAGGAATGGTGAAAGATACTTCATTACCTTAACCGACGATTATAGTCGCTATGGGTATGTGTACTTATTAAGGCACAAAGATGAAGCTGTTGAAATGTTCAAAATCTTCAAGAATGAAGTGGAATATCAACTCAACAAGTCAATTAAAGTTCTCCGTACCGATAGAGGAGGTGAATACCTAAGTGATGTTTTTCAAGATCATCTTAGGAATTGTGGGATTGTCTCACAACTCACTCCACATGGAACACCACAACATAATGGTGTGTCTGAGAGGAGGAATTGAACCTTATTGGATATGGTCCGATCTATGATGGCTAGAAGCACATTGCCTCTATCATTTTGGGGTTTCGCTTTGCTCTCCGCGGCCGCGTTATTCTAAATATGGCCCCGACCAAAAAGGTGGAAAGGACACCTTTTGAGATATGGCATGGAAGAGTTCCATCCCTATCATACTTAAGAATCTGGGGTTGTGAGGCTTATGTTAAGACTCCCACCCCAAACAAATTGGAAGTCCGATCAACCAAGTGTATCTTTATTGGATATCCTAGAGATTCTATGAGATATTATTTCTATGATCCACTGGAACAAAAGGTGTTTGTTGCCAGAAAGGGTGAGTTCTTAGAGGCAAAGTTCCTTATGGAAGGAACTAGCAGTAGAACAGTGGATCTTGTGGAGGATCAAGAACCACAACCCGATGCACGTCTGGTTGAAACTAGCACTCAACATGAGGATGTTGAGGATGATCAAGCGGTTGATCAATACACACAAAACGTTCGCAGAAGTGGTAGAACTAGTAATCCACCTGAAAGATATGGATTTTTCATGGATGGATGCTATGTGGTAGATTCAGATGAACCAACCACGTACCAGAATGCAGTGTCTAATTTGGATTGTGACAAATGGCTTGAGGCCATGAACGTTGAGATGCAATCCATGTATGACAATCAAGTTTGGGAACTTGTTGTACCACCTCTTAATTCCAAGGTAGTTGGAAGTAAGTGGGTTTTCAAGAAGAAAGCCGATATGCATGGAAACTTGGATACTTATAAAGCTAGACTTGTAGCAAAGGGTTTCACTCAAACTCAAGGGGTTGATTATGATGAAACCTTCTCACCTGTTGCGATGCTAAAGTCTATAAGGATATTGTTTGCCATAGCTGCTCATTATGATTATGAGATTTGGCAAATGGATGTCAAAACGGCTTTCCTAAATGGATATCTTGAGGAAGATGTCTATATGGTTCAGCCTGAAGGTTTCGTCGATCCAAAACATCCTAATGAAGTATGCAAGTTAAAGAAATCAATCTATGGATTGAAACAAGCATCTAGAAGCTGGAATCATCGTTTGATGAGGAGGTAAAGAAATTTGGCTTCATCAAAAACGCTGATGAGGTTGTGTGTATAAGAAGGCTAGTGGGAGCACAATAACTTTCCTAGTATTGTATGTTGATGACATACTACTATTTGGAAATGACATTCCAACCTTGGAAGGTGTAAAAACCTGGCTTGGAAGTTGTTTTTCCATTAAGGATTTTGGAGAAGCCGCCTATATTCTGGGAATAAAGATCTATAGGGATAGATCAAAGCGGTTGATTGGTTTAAATCAAAGTGCATACATTGATAAGATCTTGAAAAGGTTCAAGATGGAGAACTCTAAGAAAGGTACCGTACCTATTCAAAGAGGAACGATATTGAGTACGACTCAATGTCCTAGCTCAAGGGATGAGCAAGATAAAATGAAGGCAATCCCATACGCATCTGCTATTGGATCCATCATGTATGCAATGATATGCACTCGACCGTACGTGTCATGCGCCTTAAGCATGACAAGCCGATACCAGCAAAATCCTGGAAACAGTCATTGGATGGCTGTTAAGAACATACTTAAGTACCTAAGGAGGACAAGAGATATGTTCCTAATCTATGGATCTGGTGATGAAGAACTCGTTGTAAAGGGTTACACGGATGCGAGTTTCCAAACCGATCGTGATGATTCTCGGTCATAATCTGGATATATTTCCATTCTGAATGGAGGAGCGGTCTCATGGAAGAGCTCCAAACAGGATGTGGTGGCTCTATCAACTACAGAATCAGAATATGTCGCCGCCTCATTGGCAGCTCAAGAAGCTTCATGGTTGAAAGAAATTCATTGCCGATCTAGGGGTTGTCCCTTCCATTCAGGAACCCCTAGAGATCTTTTGTGATAACGAGGGTGCGATTGCTCAAATCAAGGAACCTCGTGCTCATCAAAAGACTAGGCACAATAAGTGGAGATTCAATTACATACGAGATGAAGTTGAAAAAGGAAAGATATGTATTCGCAAAGTTCACACGGATCAAAACATTGCGGATCCTCTCACGAAGCTCCTTGAAAAGGCAAAGCATGAAGGTCATACTTGTGCCATGGGACTTCGATATTCTAGTGATTGGATTTGATCTGTAAATTTTGTATTTGGATATGTGGAACTCTTTATTATTTGAATAATTATTTGGTTATAATGTTTCAATAATGTTCCAATTTAGCATGTTTAATCCATGAGTAAATTGTTTACTCTAAATGTTCGTAGTCGTTCATACTTGTGGGAACAAGTGTGAGGGTAAGATTATTATGAACTTGGATTGGTTGATATTCATAAGGATGAATATAGAGCAATAGGTTGCTACCAAGGTTCATAGATATTTGTGGGATACAAATATTGGACTAACCCGCATCTCAAATTTTACTACATTGAATCTTAATGATTGATCATAAGTAAATTTGAGTAAAGGCGAATATCATTTGGTATCCTCCGACCTGAGACACATATTGGGTTTTGATATTCACCAAGTATTATACCTTGAGCTTATTCTTCACTGTCCTGAAGTAGTGGACAGTACATAAGGGTATGTTCAGGTATGACACGAGGTGTTTGTGAGAAATGTATGTAGTCAAGATGGAATTTGTTCCTCTTATTCGTTGAGAGTTAGATGTCTAAGGCCTCATAAGTTAAATCAACAAGGAATGATCATTCTGTGTTCTTGGATTTAACATGACAATTGTAACAAAAGGATAGATGATTGATTCACCTAAATCATTTCAAGTAGGATACTTGAATAAGATGATGTTATTGAATGTCTATAAGTCATGCGTATTAAGGGTAGTAAACCGTTGTTAGGCGGTATTTACTGCTTGCATCAATCTTCTATGAATCTTGGGCAAGTGGGAGATTGTAGGATTCTATATGCCCAAGACACGTAGAATATTGATGCGGTTAGTACGTTATGATACAAGTCGGGTTATACCCAATAACAAGCTTGGAAAACACAAATTAATATTTAATTGATGATATGATCATGCAATTAAATTTTTACACAGATTTAGAAAATGGGTTTTCTAAATAAGTTGCATATGAGATGGAACAACTTATTTGGATATTTTGTTCAATAATATTATTTGGAATGTTATTTAAATTAGTTAGATAACATCAAATAATAAAAACGAGTGTATAAGTCACACAAATAAAAGGTTAATTGTACAACAAATTGAAAGACTAGTTTGTCTAATATGTGTGTTAAAGTTTAAAGGGGGAAACCCTTTAAATTTGAAACATTTCGGCCGCCCCCCTTGATCCCATTGGTTCTTTTGTTTCTTGAACACCACATTACATAACTAGTCTTACACTCAAGTTTTTATCATCTCAATACATGCAAAAGACTCAAAAGAAAACTCCTCTCTCTCTCTCTCTCTCAACCTCACGGCCAGCAGCAGCATTGGGAGTTTTCTTGGAGTGCTTTGGTGTAGTTTTCTTCCTAACAAGAAGTTGTTTTGCAAAGGGCTTGGGGTATACAAGCTTGAGGGGTCCTTACCTTGGAGCCTTGGCCGATTTTGAGCATCAAACATCCACCTTTCTGTCGGTTTTAAGCTGCTGGAAAGGTAGTTCTTCACAGCTCATTATAGCTGTGATTTTATGTAGTTTTACTTATGTTCATAGCTTGCTCATTCACATATATGATCCTTTGATTTTGGGTTTGCTTTATACATTTATATGGTCACTTAAAGAACATGTTTTTTAGCTTGTAAGTAAGTTTATAAAGTTGTTATTCCGCTACGTTTTCAGAAAGTTTAATGGGTTAAACTATGTTTTGTGTTCTTGCAAACCTTCACTTACTTCTTTTGAACCCCTGCAATAAGTTGCAAATGTGAGTTCCACATCCGGTATCCAATACCCATGTGTTAAAGGATATGAAATTTAGATCAATATGAATCATGAAAATTGTACCTGAGGTTTGCCCGACACCCCTCTTAGCTTGCAACTCTTTGAGATGGACTGGGCAATTTCTTGCCCAATGTCCAATCTCCCCACACTTAAAGCATGGGTCATTCAAAGCAACCTTTTTCTTCTTCTTCGCTGGTTTTGGTGGTGGCGCTCTTACCACTCCCTTTCCCTTCCCCTAACATGCCCTTTACCCTTGGCAACATTCTCCTTGGGTGCGGGGTGAGGCCTCTTCTTGTTCCCACCTTCATTGATGGTGAGAACGGGTAAAACCTTTTTACCCATGGCCGCCTCGACAGTTTTGAGCATAGAGTGAAGCTCACTTATGTTCTTGTCCCACCCATTCATGTTATAGTTCATGACAAAGTTGTCAAACCTTTTTGACAAAGAGTTGAGGATTAAATCCATAGTCAACTCCTTCGAGATGGGACAATTCAGCCTTTCGAGGCGGTCAATGTGGCTTTTTCATCTTAAGTACATAAGATGAAACATATTGGGTGTCATCCATACGACACGCATGGAGTGCTCGAACCGTTTCGAAGCGCTCTACCCTTGCCTGTTGTTGGAACGTTTCCTTCAACTGAGTAATCATGTCATATGCTCCATGATCTTCATACTCCTTTTGGAGATCTGGAGTCATACTTGCCAACATGAGGCAAGACACTTGGACCGAGTCCTTAGTGTATTTCACCCAATTATTAAAGGCCTCCTCATCCTCCTCATTAGGTTGATCGGGAATCGGATAGTCTAAAATGTACGATCGTTCTCTTGCTTGAGAACAATTCTCAAGTTTCGAAACCATTATTATGGTTTAGACGCTCCTTTTGGAGAATGGTCCTTAGAGATAGTGAGTGAGCGGACGGGATATAATTATTTTCATTGTTGTTGGTGGCCATCTACAAAATTTAACAAAGTTCAATTTTAGTATTTTCGACATTGTTCATATTTTAATAATTAAGCCCTTTTTAAGTGTCTTACACAATTATAATATTCTAGAATCCAACGTTACATTTAAATAGTGGTTAGGTGACCTTTATCCCATTATTTAAATTAACAATGTAGTCCACGTTTTGACAATTGCAACCCTTTGCAACTTCTAGAGGTATGGGATCGACTTAAACATCATATGTGTGGTCGGCATGTTATCCCATCAACACCTTTGTAAACCATATTGTAGGTGATCCATTTAACATGGTTTGCAAATCAAGTTACCCTACTTGCACACCACATGTGAGTTTTCCAACATAAGTGGTTAGGTGACCTTTATCCCACAAATATGGTATCCCAACCACTCAATCACAAGTTCCCTCAAAATGGTTAGGTGACCTTTATCCCCTTAAGAGTTTCCAAGTGACTCAAGTGTTGTGCAAAAGGATGGTGTTAAACTTTTTATAAAAGAAATTTTTTAAGTTTTGTTAAGTTTACATAATCTTAGTTTAGAAAACTCTATGTACCTTATATTTGCATTCTTTCAAATACAAGATACCATATGGTTCACTTTTTAATAAAATTTAATAACCTTTTATTAACCACTTAATGATAAAGAACCATCAATTATTGTTAAGTTTGTTAATGAGTTTGTTATGCATATCCAAATATCAACCAACAATCATACAATAAACAACCAAACAAGCATAATCATACAAACATAAGTGCTTAACCATAGCCACAAGTTGACCACACTTGTTTGCCATCACAAGTGTTGTCATAAGGTCTTTTCTAAGGGTTAAAATGACACACCAAAATGTATCCATGAACTCCCACTTGAATCCACATCCAAATGCTTCAAGTGTCCACGTCTTTTGTGTCCTTCTTTGGGTCTTCATCTTGTGCATCTTCTTTTACAAAATCATATCCTAATAATATTTTTCTAATAAAAAAAATGCACCTAATCTATTTATTACATAACCAAATGAATAAATAAATTACAACCCAAAATACAAACACAAATGTTACAACCCTTACAAGAATCAAAACCAACATGACAAAACACAATCAACCAAATCCAAAACACATAAGGTCAAGGCTATGTTATGCACCAAAAAAAATGTATCATATACAACATTCAAGAACAACAATGAACCCCTTTTTATAACCTTAAAGTTCTGGCCAACATGAACCAAAACTTTAGGGTTTTGTCCAAACAACACAGTCAACCATTTGATCTTAATCTTTCAAGGTTTATACTAAAGCATGTAAAATTAAACCTTGAAACATAAGGGATTCAAACATCCACAACAAAACAACCCCTAATGGGTTGAAAAAGTCCATGAAAACTAACTTTTCAAGTACTTTTGAAGCACATATTCCACATATTCGGCTCTAGATGCCATTGTTGGGTTTTGTTACAAGTTTATCAAAGTTACTTTAACCATTTAAACTATAAAAACGCAACGGATATAAGGGTTTAAAGTGAGGTTAACAATCTGAAACTTTTACCATTTTAAACCATAAACAAAACCCAAGAACATGGATCATTTATATATGTGAAATAGTATGCTATCAAAACCAAAATAACAACCATAAGGTGTTCATTGAAACAGCCTTTCAAGCATAAGATGTTGTAGATGGATGAGACGAAGATGATGATGTTCTTGAATGTCCAGCCCCCAAGAGAGAAAGCATCAAGTTGTTATATCCACAAGCTCTTCCAAACACCTAGCTAGTTAGGGAGTCCAACACCAAGAACCCTCTTCCTTTGCTTCTTCAAAATCCGAAATTTTTAGCCCCTTTGTGCCTTGAATCCGAATTTCAGCTTTGTCTAGAGAGGGTTTTTGCTTGTGTGTGTGAGAGAGAGAGTCTGAGAGATGATTGAAGAGTGCAAGTGTAGTAAAAATCTTGTAGTACCCAAGACTAAAAAACGCCTGATAAGCCACATGGGGCAGCCGAATTTTTGGGTTCAAAATGGGTTCCCCCCATTTTGTTAATTTTATAAAATTACACTCTTCAAAATCATTAGTTTATAAAATTAAAACCTATTTTAATATTATAACATTAACACACTTTTATTTGTTATTATTTAACCAACTTAAATAAAGAAACAAATAAATTTCTCATGAACAAATTATCCATATAATGTTGTTCTATTACAAAAATAACGTTTTAGAAAACCGATTTTCTAAATTGGTGTCAATATTTATTTGTATGATCTCATCAACAAATAAACATATATTGGTGTTTGTTTAGCTTGTTATTGGTTATGACCCGAGTTGGATCATAACGTACTAACCACATCAATCTTCTATGTGTCTTGGGCATACAAGATCCAACAATATATATATATATATATATATATATATATATATATATATATATATATATATATAGATATATATATATATATATATATATATATATATATATATATATATATATATATATATATATACATATATGTATATATATATATATATATATATATGTAAGGATTCCTGAAGTCTGATGCAACCCAAAACAGCTTAAGTGTCTCAGCAACATGCACTAAGTACTGAAGTGAAGAATGCTTCGGAAGTTTTACACAAAGCATTAGAAAATACTCTAAGTGTAAAATCTTCCGAAGCCAAGACCAATATCTTCCGAAGCCAAACATGAAGTCTTCCGAAGCTTCAGAGACAAAGTCTTCCGAAGCCTCATCCTATGAAGACAGATTTCTTCCGAAGACTTTTAGTACACATGCTTTATCTGATGTACTGTTCCATAAAGCACCTTTTCCGCTGCATCTCTGTAAAGTCACCAACTTACATGAGTTGGTGAAAAGGGCCTTGCTTTTGGTAACTGTACATTGAGGTCTTGAGTCTTCAACTTTCCACTTTATGTACTTTATCCTTTTTGTATTGTATAAGGATGTGAGCTATGGCATGTCATAGTCACAAGGTCAAAAGGCAGATATGCCTTTTGATCCTACAATTGATTTTGTTAGTGTCTAGTCAATTGTATCCAGCTGGCTTTCAAAGTATAGCCGGCTGTAGGTTGTAGTATAAGTATTTCAAGTTCTTGTATCTTTTCTTTATGCTTTGTAACACTTGTAAAAGAACTTGAGAAAGCAATATACTGCCTCCTTGAAACCCAACTCTCTTGTTCTGTCTCTTGCTTTACTTGTGTTCTTAGTATCACCTTGGTTACCCAGTTCACTGTTTGATTAGAGCTTAGTTATTCTCCTCATTGTGTTGTTGTGTTGTAATTGTGCTTAAGCCCTTAAACGGTCCTGCAATTGGTATCAGAGCTTTCCAGGCTCTTGATATAAGATCTAACCATCTTAAGATCCCTCACACACACAAAAGCTAAACTCTTCAAATGGCTGCCATCTCTAAGACTGATATGGAGACTGGAACCATGAACAAATCCCCACTGATCACTCTTGATGATTTTGACACCTGGTGCATGAGGATGGAAGGCTTCATCAGGTCTCTTGATTCAAGAATGTGGGAATCTGTTGAGAATGGACCTTTCATACCCAGCACCCCCTCTGCTACTGGTGCTGGTATGATTCCTAAAGATGTGGCCAACTACTCAGATGAAGATAGAAAAAGAGTAGAGATTGACAGGAAGGCCATGACTGCTCTTCAGACTGCTCTCCCAAACTCTGTATACAGAGGTTTTAAGAAGTGCAAGACAGCCAAACAGCTGTGGGATGCACTGAAGCTGATGTATGAAGGCTCCTCTGAAGCCAAGGAGAACAAGAAAGATCTTCTGAAGCAGCAGTTTGAAAATTTCACCTTCAAAGCAGGTGAGACCATGACCCAACAATACTTCAGGTATGTTGAGATTGTGGATACCCTAGTGGATGGAGGAGTTCCTCTTGAGAACAGGGACATTGTAAGGAAGTTCATGTCCTCACTTCCTAGGCAATGGACACACTATTGTGTGGTGATCAAGAGGACTGAGAACCTTAAGACTCTTACTCTTACAGAGTTGTATGGGATTCTCAGTGGATACCAGATGGAGATGAACATGCAAGGTTCATCTGGCAACTCCAACAATCAAATGGGTTCAGCCCTTCATGTGGTTGAAAGGGACAGCATAGAACCTCAGCATCATCTCTTATGCTACCCTGACAACTCACAAAAGGGTCCTTTCATCACCTTCCCGGAGACACCAAGGGAGAACTTTACTCAAGGAAGCCCATTCCAAGAGACAAGTTCTTCTCAAGCCTTTGTGTCTGCATGATGAAAGCTGTGGGAATTATCTCTTCACTCTTGAAGACCTGGACTGTATCCATCCAGATGACCTGGAATACATGGAGATAGTTCAGCAGATGGCTCTCCTCACTCACAGAGCCAAGAAGTTCTACAAGAGGACAGGAAGAAGATTTCCAAGCAATGCTACCAGCAGTAAGTTTGGGCTGGATAAAAGCAAAGTTAAGTGTTACAACTGTAACCTTATGGGTCACTTTGCCAGGGAGTGTAAGGCACCTAAAGCAAATGGGGGCCAAACACAACCCAGACCAAATTTACTGACAAAGCTCCTCAGGCTGAGAAGACAAAGCAACATGCTGCTGTTGCTGTTGAAGAAGGAGGCTTTGACTGGAGTTTTCAGGTGGAGGATGCTTCTCCAAACCAAGCACTGATGGCTGACCATGATGAAGCCAAGGTATTGGAACATCTTTGCTCCCCTGAATGCATTGCTAAAGTAAATAGATACAGGTCCTATAACCTAGAGATGAGATCTGATCTTGAGTCATTAAACATATTAAAATCTGATTTTAGAAAGTCTGAAAATGATTACAAGTTAAAGATAGAAGACTTGGAGAAAACCATTTCAGTACTAAAACATGAACATACAGATTTCAGAACTCAGATCCAAGATCTCATCACTAAGTTAACTGAGTGCCAGGCTGAGCTTGTGATCAGCAAAGCCAAGGCAGAGAAGAGTGTTCTTGAAGAAGAGACCTTCAAGAACATGATATCCTCATCCCTGCACAACAAGGTTTGTTATCAAAATAGACAGGGACTAGGATCAAATGAGATAGCTCCTCCACACACAATCTTGTCTGTAAGATCTCCTAGGTGTGGAACTTGTGAAGATGAGCTTCCTCTCATAGATCCTGTAAGTGAGGATGATGAAGAAGTGATAGTGAAGAATTCCTCTGAGAAGAGTGAAGAAGAGGATTCTTCCAAGGGCCACTATCCTTCTGAGGAGAAGAAATCAACTGTGATGACCAAGTCCAAAGAAAGAACTTGATCAGAAAGAGCAAAGCAAAAGAAGGCAAAGAAGGCTCAAGAAATCAAGGCTACTTTGATGCTAAGCAGAAACAAGTTTTTATCTCTGCAGGTTTCAAAGTAGTAAGGACTGAAGACATCAACCAAGACTCCTCAGCTAAGAGTCATGGTTCTTGTTCAAATCATCTCAGTGCCAAGAAGAAGACTGAGCTGCTGTGTACCACTGCTGCACAGCCTGGACCATCAAACTCCAAGAACAGTTCACAGCCCAAAGGAACTGTCTCAGCATCTACCAAAGATGGAGAAGGGAGAGGGATTGACCAAAGTCAGTCTTGCTCTCAAAGGGAGACTTCTTTGAAGAAGAAAATGTTATGTGTTATGTGTGAAAGTACTTCTCACATTGCTAAGGATTGCCCATACAATCCTAAAAGTACTGTCCACATGACTAAAACAAAGACTTCAAAGAGTCTCAAGAAGTCTCAAGCTTCGGAAGGAAAGTCTGTTTCCTTCGGAAGCTCCAAATCAAAGAAGAAGGTAAGTGGAAAA
The DNA here is from genome assembly GCA_025215565.1 of Flaveria ramosissima. NCBI lineage: Eukaryota > Viridiplantae > Streptophyta > Magnoliopsida > Asterales > Asteraceae > Flaveria > Flaveria ramosissima. The sequence continues at coordinate 67,289,575 of CM046041.1, forward strand.
TTACCTTCGGAAGCAAAGTTGGTCTCGGAAGAAAGGAGTTCTTCCGAAGCACTAAAGTCTGCTGCAGTGACTGTAGATTCTTCCGAAGGATCAGTCATCAAAACTTGTGAAGTTTCAAAAGCTTCTAAGGTTTTGAAGGTCAAGTCCAAGACTCCAAAGGTGGTGTGGAAGTCTAAGAAAGACCAAATGACTGAGGTTTCTCCATCAACAACAGCTGAAGATCCCCATAGTACAACCATAGGATCTATTACTGTTGCATTACCTTCTATTACTGTTAATGAGCCCAAGACAAGTAAGGCTTGGGTTTCCAAATGTAACTAATCATTTTCTCTGTGCAGGAACAGCTCAAGACCAACAGGAATGTCTGGATAATTGACAGTGGCTGTTCCAGGCACATGACAGGCAATAGGTCTCTACTCCATAATTTTGAGAGAATTGATGGAGGACCAGTTGCTTTTGGAGGAGATGAAGGTGGTTACATTTCTGGAAGGGGCAAGGTCACAAATGGTAAGCTCAGCATTGAGAAGGTAAACTTTGTTAAGGAGCTTGGGTACAATCTTCTGAGTGTATCCCAATTTTGTGATCAGAGTCATAACATGCTCTTTACTGAGCATGAGTGCATTGTTCTCAAACCTGGTGTGGTCATTCCTCATGAGCATATCCTGCTCAGAGCCCCCAGGAAAGGGAACATGTACAAGATGGATTTGCAAGAAACATCTCCCTCAGGAGAAGTTTCATGCTTTCTATCTAAAGCAAATAGTGATGAGTCTTTCCTATGGCATAAAAGAATGTGCCATGTAAACTTTAAGAACATGAATAAATTAATTAAACATGATCTGGTAACTGGAATGCCAAAGAAAGAGTTTACTAGTGATGATCATTGTGTGGCATGCCTGAAAGGGAAGCAACACAAGGTATCTCACAAGCCTAAGGAAAAGAACTCCATCACTACTCCCCTACACTTGTTACATATGGATCTCTTTGGCCCCACCAGTGTAATGAGTTAGGAAGGACCTCTTACTGTCTGGTGATCACAGATGATTTTACAAGATTCACTTGGGTCTTCTTCCTTAGAACTAAGGATGAAACCCCTGAGATTCTGAAGAATTTCATCTTAAAAGTTGAGAATCAATGTGATCACAAGGTCAAAACCATAAGATGTGATCAAGGAACTGAATTCAAGAACCAAATCCTTGATGCATTTTGTGATGAAAAAGGTATTACAAGACAATATAGTGCTCCCAGGACTCCTCAGCAAAATGGAGTTGCTGAGAAGGAGAAACAGGACACTTATTGAAGCTGCAAGAACTATGTTGTCTGACTCTAAACTGCCTATCACCTTCTGGGCAGAGGCAGTCAATACTGCTTGCTATGTGCAAAACAGAGTTTTAGTAGTTAAGACACATGGTAAGACTCCTTATGAACTTTGGCACAAGAGGAAACCTTTCATTGGTTTTCTCAGGTCATTTGGATGTCCCTGCACCATCTTGAATACCAAAGATCAAATTGCCAAGTTTGCTGAGAAATCAGATGATGGACATTTCATTGGATACTCTTCTCAAGCTAAAGCTTATAGAGTATACAATCTCAGAACTAGAATTGTTGAGGAGTCAGCCAATGTGACTTTCAATGAGCACACTCCTGTGTGGCTGGTTCTGGTCCGGATTGGCTGTTTGATCTTGATTTAGTTACCAACTGTTTTAACAAATCTTGTGAGCATGTTTCAGGATCTGCAGAAAATCTAAATACAGGTGATCCTGATCCAAGATTTGAGCTAGGAAGACCTTCAACTCATACATCTTCAGCTCCAGTTGGAACTACTTCAGCAAATGAGGTTTCTATCAGCACAACAATGACAAATTCAGCTGATACATCTGGCATGCCTTCAAATTCCAGCTCAGAGGCCTCTCAACCAGATAAAGATACCTCACTTGTAGAAGACAACAATGGTGATGGTGATAGTGATCAGGAATTCCTTGATGCTAATAACCACACCATAGATGACAACATCAATGATGTCTCACACTCATTGGATCAAGTTAATCTTGATAAGTGTGATAATGTGGAGGGTGAATCTTCAAGACCAGATTTAAATTTCTCAAATTTAGATCTTTCTCAACAACTTGCTGTGATCCCTCAGCTAAGGATCCACAAGTCTCACCCCACCACAAACATCATTGGAGATGTTGTCACAGGGGTAAGAACAAGAGGACAAACCCATGAAGCAAATGTTTGTCTTCACTCTTGTTTCTTATCTCAGATAGAGCCCAAGAAAGTTGATGAAGCTCTAAAGGATGGAAGTTGGGTTGAAGCTATGCAACAAGAGCTGCTTCAATTCAAAAGGCAGAAAGTTTGGAACCTTTGTCCTCTTCCTCATGGGAAGACTACCATTGGAACCAAATGGGTTTTTAGAAACAAGAAGGATGATAGGGGAATCATCATCAAGAACAAGGCAAGACTAGTTGTTCAAGGATACACACAAGAAGAAGGGATTGACTACACTGATGTCTTTGCTCCTGTAGCAAGACTAGAAGCTGTTAGGATATTCCTGGCATTTGCTGCATCCAAGAACTTCAAGGTCTACCAACTTGATGTAAAGTGTGCTTTCTTATATGGAGTGATTGATGAGGAGGTTTATGTCAAACAGCCACCTGGTTTTGTAGACCCTGATCATCCTGATTATGTCTGCAAGCTTGACAAAGCTCTTTATGGGCTGCATCAGGCACCCAGGAAGTGGTATGAGACACTATCTAAGTATCTCTGCAAGCATGGATACAGAAGAGGTACTATAGATGGAACCCTCTTCATCAAAGGACAGGGAAATGACTTATTGCTGGTTCAAGTATATGTTGATGACATCATCTTTGGTTCAACTAATCCAAAGCTCTGCAAAGACTTTGAGAAGCTGATGAAAGACAGATTTGAGATGAGTTCAATGGGAGAACTCAACTTCTTTCTGGGAATTCAAGTGAAGCAAGTTGAAGATGGCATCTTCATAAGTCAGTCAAAGTATGTTCAAGACATACTCAAGAGGTTCAATATGACTGATTGTAAGATTGCTAAGACACCCATAGCCAGAAACCACTCCCTTGGTCCAGATCTTTGAGGGGGAGTGTGTAGATGAGCACTTATACAGGGCTATGATTGGGTCTCTTATGTATCTTACAGCTAGCAGGCCTGATATCATGTTTGCTACATGTATTTGTGCAAGATATCAAGCCAACCCTAAGATGTCTCACTTAATCACTGTGAAAAGGATTTTAAGATACCTCAAAGGTGCTTCAACACTTGGTCTATGGTATCCAAAGAATCCAAATTTCAATCTGTATGCCTATACAGATAGTGATTATGGTGGTTGCAATATGACTGCAAAGTCTACATCTGGGGGATGTCAATTCCTTGGTGGAAGGGTGGTCTCATGGCAATGCAAGAAACAATCCTGTGTGTCTGCATCAACTGCTGAGGCTGAATACATTGCTGCTGCAAGCTGCTGTGCTCAAGTGCTTTGGATTCAAAATCAGATGCTGGACTATGGATTTAACTTCAAAGAGACTCCTATCCACATAGACAACAATAGTGCTATCTCTATCACTGAGAACCCTGTGCAGCACTCAAGGACCAAACACATCAACATCAGGTATCATTTAATAAGAGATAACTATGAAAAAGGATTAATTAAACTAGTCAAAGTTCATACAGATGAACAATATGCTGATCTGTTCACCAAAGCTTTTGATGAACAGAGATTTAAGTATCTGATATCAGCTATTGGGATGATTAACTTTGAGTAGACTTTTTATTAAAACTAATTCTAATTATTTCTTCTTAAAATATGTGTGTCCTAAGTTGTCTAGTTCATCACTTTCATAAGCTCATGTTTTCTTTGGATGTAAAATTCTTTTTGAAGACTTTCTTAGATTCTTGAAAATTTCTGATACTTCGGAAGATAAATTTATCTTCGGAAGAAAAACATGTCTTTAAAATAAATAACTGTCTAAGAGATTTTACCTTCGGAAGAAGTAAAGATTCATCTTCCGAAGCTTAAAATTCTTATCTCAGACACTTATCTATTTCAAGAACCTTTTCCTTCCGAAGCAAAATTAACCTTCGGAAGCTTTGTTATTTCATACAAAGCATTCAAGGGTTTATTTCTCTTCCGAAGCATAAATTATCAAGACTCTCAGGAAAATCTTCCGAAGCCATTTTAGCTTCGGAAGCTTTTTAAATCAAACTTCCGAAGACAAATAAACTTCGGAAGCTTTTCGAATTCCAAGAAAACTACTTTTTGAGCAAAAGTAAACTACTTTTCAGAGGTGGGACCGACTTTCGGATTTCAAAGTTTATCCTCTTTCATTAACTTTGGTTCAAATCCCTTTTCATATAAATACCCAACGGTTCCCCCTCTTTCCCACTATCTTCCTCAATTCTACTGTTTCTCTAACCTAATTCTCTAAACCGCCTTTGCTTTCTACCTTTCTTCACCCTTAAGCTTCTGAAATGGCCAACCTTAACCGCAGAAACAACCCTGATTTCTCCATGCAACTACACAGGCAACATAATCAAGTTGCTCTGTTAAGCTCTGAGAAAGATGCAAGTTTCTCAGAGATTTGCCAATTCTTGACTCTGTCAAACTATTTCACCTCCCGACCATTGATCCTACTCTATATGAGGATCAGTTGCTTGAATTCTGGAAGACCTGCCAAGAGGTCATTATGGATGGGGAGAAGGCACTGTCTGCCACAGTGCAAGGGAGGACAATCTTCATCACTCCGGCCATCATTAACCAACATCTACAGCTGGATGATGAAGAAGGTGAGGTGTCCTTCCCAAAAGAAGCTGTTAATCATTCTTTTGAGCAGATGGGCTATGAGGGAGATTTCTCTGTAAAGACCTTTAGGAAAGGGAAGGTCTCATCCCAATGGAAATTCCTGCTCCATGTGGTTATCCACAGCTTGTCAAACAAGCATGGTGGATGGGACCAGATTCCTGAGGATCTCTCCTTTATAGTTCATGGAATGGTTCAGGGGGTCAAGTTCAGGTATTCACAATTTGTTTATACTAATTTACTTGCAAACTTAGACTCCCTAGAGTATTACATGTTTCCTATATGTTCAACACATTCTCAACTGTGAACTGGGCTCACAGTTGAGGGAAACAGGTAATATTCTTAAATTGGGACAGATGAAGCCCGGCATCTTTAAAAAATGAAGAAGCCAACTGTAGGCTTCTCTGGGGTAGAAACAGCCCTAGTCCCAAAAATGTTAGAGCTCATTGCTCAAGGTGACAACCTAGCAACACAAGCTAGTGTTGAACCCACACCTCTTTTGTCCCTACCATTAAAAAGACCAGAAATCACCCTCACCTACCAAAGAAAATCCAAACGAACCCCTGCTCAGACTATTGAGTCTGTGCAGGCCCCCAAATACTCAACCTTACAGGAAGAAGTGGACACTAGAGCTCCCACTTCTCCTGAGGAGCAAACCACTCCCATTGTTTCACCTATCAGGGCTGAGGTTCCTCAAGCTCACCCTGATGAGCTCAATAGCCCAACAACCTTAAGCCTTCACTCTGAGTCTCAACACTCAAGTGGACAACCTTCAGGGGACAGCTACCATCCCCCCCTTTGGATCTCAACCAACCAATTCCCAACCTATCCTTTTACATGATGAAGACTTAGGATTCAGTGAGTACCATGAGTCTCTCTTCTCCTCCCTTACTCAAAGAGAGATGAGTACCTCTGACTCTCCTCAGTCTATCCCCCATCAGTCACCTGTTACTGAGGTGGACACTTCTGAACCTGTTCAGGATGTCCATATGGAAGAGGCTCTCACTTTTGAAAGTGATTACATCATTAAGACCTCAACCATGGCAACTCAGCCCATTGGCATCTCAACTGAGGCTGCCAGTGAGCAGAGGAAAACCAGCAGCCAAGAAACTCAAGCTGGTGGTGAGAGAGAGGACTTTGGTCCAATCATCTCATCCCCCAATGAATCTTCTGATGAAGATGAGGGGAATTTGAGACTAAAGGTGCAAAAACTGTCAAAAACATGCACCTACTTAGTCTCTAAGGTTAGTCACTTGGAATCTCAGGTGACTACCTTGCAAAACAGGGTCAATGATCAGCAACTCCAGATTTCATATCTGCAGGAAAAACTAGCTGGGAGACCTTTAAGGAGAGCTCAACCAGGAACACAAGAACCTGTGGAAGTGATTGACTTATCCTCCAGCTCACCTATGCAAGTGGGTGATGCTACCAAAAAGGGGGAGAAAGTTGTTACAACCACAGAACCTGGGAGTTCTTCAGAGAGAATGGACATAGAGGACTCACCATCCTCACTTGCTGTTGTGCATTCTCAGCAACTTCCTCAAGTTCACATTAATGTGGACTCTATAGACTCTCTCATCAGGAGTCTCTTTGAGGAAGGCATACCAAGGGCTGTCTCATCTCCACCACTGGGAACTGGCAATCAAATCATAAGGTGGAGATATGATGATGACAGGAGAGCCCTCATACTTCAAAGAGTTCAAGGCCAACAAGAAGTTTTTCAATTCCAAAGCCTGAGCTTTTATGAAAGACTGGATTTAGTCAACTTGCCACTTGTCAATCCAAGCAATTCAAGACAAGCTGACAGGCTGGCTCAAAGAATCCAAGACAGGATCCTTGCAGAGTTCTCTCTAAGAAGGAGACTTAGGGAATCAGGCAATGTCATCGGTCAACTGGATGTTGAGGTGGACCCTAAGATTAGTTTCATAGGGGAACCCTTGACTGAAGGCCCAGTGACAGAACCTGAGACCCCTGTCTCATCATCAACAACTGCTGCTGAGGTCCAAACTCCATCTGAGACACCTGCTGGTGAAGGTGTTTCTCAGCCTCTCTCTGGCCAGAGCATGGAAGCTACTCCAAGCAATGAAGGCCAAGCTTCAATCCACCCTGAGTCACAAAGGTCTGTTGGTGACAAAGGGAAAAGGATAATGACTCCTGAGGAAATTGAGGAGGAAGAGAGAGAGAGGAAAAGGAGACTAAGGGGAGAAAGTTCCACTGGGTCATCTAGCTTCATGCAAGCTGCAATCAGGGCTGCCCCCAGACCAAATACTCAGGATGATGAGTTAAGGGCAGTCAGGATTACCTACTTACAGACCAGGAACTATGACATTGATGAGATCATCTCCCTCCCCTTAGAAGAACTAAATGAACTGGCTGACAGAGAAGTGTCAAGAGAGTTGAAGGAGAAAGAGGATGCAATGATACTTCTCCAACTCAAAGAGGAGAAGAGACAGAAAAGACTTTACAAGCATGCTCCTACTCTCTCACCAGTTCAAGAAAGTCCTGCACAGGAAGATGTGGCTCCACAAGAACCTCAGGTAGATAAAGAGGAAGATAGGATCAAATGATCAACTACCTGAGTGCCACAGGCTTCTATCAGGCAGATGCACTTCTCCCTTTGTCCTATGACTTCATTGAGTTCGAGTATCTAAAGCAACTTGAACTTGAGTTAGTCAAGGAAAGAAAGACAACCAAAGGAAACTAAGGGAAGAAGCTGCAAAGTCAAGGGCCACCATTCAAAAGAATGCAAAGAAGTCTGCTGACAGACAAAGAATGGTGAGCTTCTTGAAGCTGTATGGATTCTCCGGAAGGAGACTTGGCCCCATGTCTCTATCCACTATGGATGAGCATATTAGGGTGATCAAGCAGAAGATTAAGAGTGGAGAACTTATTGACTTGCACTCTCTTCCAAGTCAAGTCCCACCTGAAGTGGAGGTCAAGTTTGAACAACCAGAGACACCTCAACCAGCACCTCCAGCTGAGCCCCAGCAAGCTTCATCTTCTGATCCTAGGCAGGGTCAAACTCCCTCTCCTTCTGAACCTGTGAGGGAGGAACACCCAACTGAGAAAGACACTGATGATCAACATGGTGCTGCAGACCAGTCTTCTCAGTTAAAGACAACCAAGAGGAAGAAGAGGATGGCTTCTAAACCAAAGACAAAGAAGAAGAAGCCAAAGTCATCTACCTCTGCACCTCAGGCTGAATCAGATCAACCTGAGGAAGTGCATGATGAGGCAGCCCATCAACTCCTATTCAAGTGGCTCCTCTAACTAGTGAGACACCCATCTTGTCCTGGACTTACTCTACAAATCCAGAGAGATGGACTGTTATCAGAGATCAAGGTGTTGAGAATGTCTACTCATGGCAAGACATAATCAACTTACCTCTGCATGATCTCTTTGAGATGAGAAGATACTATGAAAGTCTTGATGATCCTGACCATCTCATGAAGAAAGGAATGGTCCTGATTGTACTGAAGACTACCAACATTTGAAGATCTTCCAAGTGTTTTTGGTAGCATCAGCCTAGGGGGAGTTTGTAAGGATTCCTGAAGTCTGATGCAACCCAAAACAGCCTAAGTGTCTCAGCAACATGCACTAAGTACTGAAGTGAAGAATGCTTCGGAAGTTTTACACAAAGCATTAGAAAATACTCTAAGTGTAAAATCTTCCGAAGCCAAGACCAATATCTTCCGAAGCCAAACATGAAGTCTTCCGAAGCTTCAGAGACAAAGTCTTCCGAAGCCTCATCCTATGAAGACAGATTTCTTCCGAAGACATTTAGTACACATGCTTTATCTGATGTACTGTTCCATAAAGCACCTTTTTCCGCTGCATCTCTGTAAAGTCACCAACTTACATGAGTTGGTGAAAAGGGCCTTGCTTTTGGTAACTGTACATTGAGGTCTTGAGTATTCAACTTTCCACTTTATGTACTTTATCCTTTTTGTATTGTATAAGGATGTGAGCTATGGCATGTCATAGTCACAAGGTCAAAAGGCAGATTTGCCTTTTGATCCTACAATTGATTTTGTTAGTGTCTAGTCAATTGTATCCAGCTGGCTTTCAAAGTATAGCCGGCTGTAGGTTGTAGTATAAGTATTTCAAGTTCTTGTATCTTTTCTTTATGCTTTGTAACACTTGTAAAAGAAACTTGAGAAAGCAATATACTGCCTCCTTGAAACCCATACTCTCTTGTTTTGTCTCTGCTTTACTTGTGTTCTTTGTATCACTTTGGTTACCCAGTTCACTGTTTGATTAGAGCTTAGTTATTCTCCTCATTGTGTTGTTGTGTTGTAATTGTGCTTAAGCCCTTACGGTCCTGCATAAGGGGTTTTTCCATGTGGCTTAACTACAAGAACCCTGTTCTGCACATGGCATGCAGAGCTGACTGCCTCTGTCCAGAATGTTAGAGGCAGCTTTGAATCAACTAAAATAGTTCGAGCAGCCTCAAGAAGTGTCCTATTCCTCCTCTCAGCAACACCATTTTGTTGAGGAGTTCTAGGGGCACTATATTATCTGGCAATCCCTTTTGAGTTACAGAATGAGTCAAGAATATGGTTCTTAAACGCAGTCCCTTGATCACTTCTAATTATTTTAACCTTGTGATCAATTTGATTTTATTTTAAGAATAAAATATTTTAAAGTTTCAGCAGTTTCATCTTTGTTCTTAAAAAGAACACCCATGTAAATCTAGTAAAATCATCAACAATCACAAGGCATATGATTTCCTTCCAATGCTCATTATACTTGTGGGACCAAATAGATCCATGTGCAATAAGTGTAATGGAGTGGTGATGGAGTTAACAACTTTGGATTTATGAGATGCCCTGTGTTGCTTCCCTTTCAGACATGCAACACAGTTATCTTTGAAGAAAAATTTCTTTTTAGGCAAACCATGTACCAAGTTATTTTTAGCCAATTTATTATTGTCTTAAAACTTACATGACAATTCGTTTAGCCATAGTGTTAGTCACCAGAAACTTGGACAGAACCGCATGATCTTCTCCCATTGGGGAAGCATTGTTTTTTTCATATCCAGCGTGTACATATCCCTTTCCTGGGAGAATCTAAGAAGCACTAATTCCTGAGGAATTGTCATCTCGGGTTTGAGGATAATGCACTCATGTTCTGCGAAGAGCATTTTTGATTGCTTTTGATCATAGAACTGAGAAACACTTAACAGGTTGTGTTCAAGCTGTTTGACAAATTTAACTTTGTCAACTTTTAATTTCCCGTTGGATATACTTCCTCTGCCAGAAATATATCCTCCGGCCTCACCTCAAACTGGACAGGACCTCCATCTATAATGTTAAAATTGTTAAAGGAGAGATCTGTTCCCTGTCATGTGCCGGAGCATCCACTATCCACAATCCAAACAATGTTATTCTTGTCATATGGATGTCCCTGCACATAGATGAGATGATTACTTTTGATTGGAAACCGAAGCCTTGTTGGTCTTGGGTTCTTCAATGATAGTGACACTATTGAACCAAAATTTATGCATGGGGGTTCAATGGATGTCTTTGAAGAAAGGTTTAGGCTGCAACATCTTCTTGATCTTCCATTCCATCCTTGGTTGATCATGGAGGATGAGCTTGTTGAAGCTTTTGCAGCTTGGCATTCTTCCGAAGCTTCTTTCTTTTCGAAAGAAGCCTTCACCACCTTTTCTTCTGAAGTAGTCTTCTTCTGGAATGGTCTCAAGGGGACTCTTTTATTCTTTTGAGTCTTGACAACTTTAGCTTCCGAAGCCATTTTCCCTTCGGAAGAAGGACCTTCTTCCGAAAGCAACCTTGCTTCGGAAACAAGCTTTCCCCTTTTCATCACTTGAACCATTTGATATGGTCCAAATGAGAAACCTTCCCTGACTCCTTCCTTTTTAACATTATTTGCATAATGTGTGCTAGCAGGATTGTAGTAACAATCTTTGTCCATGTGGTTTTGCAGACCACACATTATGCATGCAATGATCTTTTGGGAATTTGAGGATTGCTGTTTCTTGTTCTTTTTCTCTTCATCAGCAACCTTTCCCTTTAACTTCTGATCCTTTGGTAGGACAAAAGTGCTGGTATTAAACTCCTTCCTGAATCAAAGTTTCCTACCACCTGGAATCCAGCTGAAATGAATACACCCTTTCGCTTTGGATCTATCTTCAGCTTAGACTCAGCCACATTCTTGGCAGCTTTTCTGGCTACCTTAGCTCTGTTTCTTCTGGCTTTGGTGGTCAGGGGTTGATCATCACCAATACGAGAGGATAAAATTACCTGGTCTTCCCTGTGATGGTCTCCATTGTTGCATCACTCTTTGACTCATGAGAGGGTGGGTCAGCAGATGGAACCTCTTGCTCTTCAGTACCACACCTTGGTTGCCTTATAGACTCATAAGAGTGTGGTGGAGCAATTTCATTGGTTCCTAACCCACCTTTGTTTTGGTAACAAAGTTTTGAGTGAGAGGATGATGCAAGAATGGCTTGGAAGTTTTGCTCAGAAATAACATACTTCCTAGCTTTAGCCTCAGCTGTGATAAGCTGGGCTTGAGCCTTAATTTGGATATTAAATCCTTTATTTGAGTCTTATAGTTTGTGTATTCCTGTTTTAATAAGGACACAGTTTTCTCCATCTCCTTAATTTTTCTTTGATAGGCAGATTCAGCCCTTTTAAAATAGATTTTAGAACATTTAAAGACTCAATATCGGATTTAATCTCCATATTGTAGTTCTGATACAATTTAACCTTAGCAATAGAGACAGGAGTACAGAGATGTTCATATACCTTATTGTCATCTGTTCTGGCCATGAGGGCTTGAGCAGGAGTCACATCTTGTACCATGAAGCTCCAATCAACTTCTTGAGCCATTGCAGCTGTCTCTGTTGACTTTCCAGTGGGCTTTGGTGTAGAGGGATGTGTGGAGGCCTGTGGGGTTCCCGGATTTAACTTGGGAGCCTTGCATTCCCTTGCAAAATGACCAAGTTGGTTACAGTTATAACATTTGGCCTTGGTTTTGTCAAACCCAAATTGCTGTTGATTGGGTTCTGGGAAAATTGCCTTCCAGTTCTCTTTAAGAACTTCTTTGCTCTTCAGGTTAAGAGAGCCATTTGTTGGACTATGTCCACGTATTCCACGTCATCTGGACTGAAACACTCTAGATCATAAAAGCAATACTGATAATCACTAGAATGTCCACTTCCTGAGACAAAAGCACAACTGTCCTGAATGGAACTTTGCTGAGCTTGTTGAGACCTTGGAGTCTCAGGAAATGTGATATATGGCCCAGAAGAACAAGATGGCTGCTGGGTGTAAGTCAGGTACTGTTGAGGTTGGGAGGGTCCTGAGCCTTCAACAACCATTAAAGCGTTGCTAGCAGGAAGACTCAAGGGTCTACTTGTCTAATGACCTCTCTTATTCTCCATTTCCAAACGGTATCCATTAAGGATACCATAGAGTTCGGTCATGGTGAGTGTGTTCAGGTTTTCTATTCTCTTGATAGAGACACAGTAGAACGTCCACTAATTGGGAAGTGCACTCATGAACTTTCTTGTGAGGTCTCTAAGTTCAAGAGCAATTCCCATAGACTGGAGGGAAGCAATGAGATCCATGTACCTGAAGTATTGCTGGCTGAGGGTCTCTCCAGCAATGTAGGTGAAGTTCTCGAACTGCTGCTTCAATGAGTCCTTCTTGAAGTCATTTGAGCTTGAGTACATGTGAGCAAGTGCATCAAACAGTTCTTTGGCTGACTTGCAATGCTCAAACCCCACCATGATGGAGTTGAGAATTGCAGTCATGAGAACAGTCATAGCATTGGTATCAATGTCCAACTTCTTCTGATCCTTATCAGAATAGTCTTCAACAGCTTTCTATATCATGGCACCATTTCTACCAGCTACCTTTGGCTTATACGGGCCATTGACAATAGATTGCCACATCTTGCTGTCTTGGTACCTGATGAAGCCTTCCATTCGTCTGCTCCATGACCTAAAGTTTTCCGGGGTGATGATGGGTGCTTTGGTCATCGTCTCCATCTCTACTTCAGACTTGTTGAGGGCCATTTTGAGTGTGGTGTAAGGAGGAGTGAAAAACAGGTTGATTAGGATGGTAAGATCTCACAATCAAGAGCCTAAAAATCTTTGATACCAATTGCAGGATCGGGTTTTGTCACTTAACACTTGGATTTCTCTCAAACTCACTTATATTACACTCAAATCAGATGAAGTAGAATCTCTTCTAAAAGTTGATAATAATATAATAAGTAGCAAAGAATACAAGGAAATACTTTTCAAGGCACTTGTTTATATTACTTCTCAACTCAAAGTATTACAAGACTCTTACAAGCTTGAAACATGAGTTACAATGAGAAACTATATATAATAGATCCTACAATCGGATATACTTTGATACCAGCTGGAAACCTAAGACTAAAGCATATACTATAATGCTAAAGTTAAGGCATCTTAGATAAAGTATTATCTAAGATATGGTAGTCATGACATGTCCATGACTTACCTTTTGTCACCAACTAAAGTTGTCAACTGTACTAACTTATAAAGGTAAACAGTGGAATAAAGTATGGTCAACTACATGACTTTTGAGAAAACGCCATGCAGTATCTCAGAGGTCTGCAGCGGAGTGTCAAGGAGACCATACTTATGTCCACTAGATAATAGTAGTGTCTTCCGAAGGTAAGTTGGCTTTGGAAGAACAAGTTCTTCCAAAGCCACTTATACTTCGGAAGATCCTTCTGTACTTCCGAGGCTTGAGGACTTCTTTCATACTTTGGAAGTTGACTTCTGATCTTTCACTCTAACTCTTTGATCTTCGGAAGTGAATACTTTGTCTTCGGAAGTTGGTTTTACACTTTGTCTTCGGAAGAGCTCCTTTTTCCTTCGGAAGTTCCACACTTAGCTTCGGAAGTCCTTTATTAGTTGCACCAATATAGTCTAAGTGATTTGGTTTTGGTTGCACCAGCTTTTCTAGATCCAACATATATATATATATATATATAGATATATAGAGAGAGAGATAGAGAGAGAGAGAGAGAGAGAGAGTAGAGAGAGAGAGGGAGATAGATAGATAGAGAGAGATATATATAGATAGAGATAGATTAGAGAGATAGAGATAACTAGAGGTAGAGATAGACATATACAATACATATATAGACAGATAGATATAGATCATCGATATATAGTATATATATATATCTATATCGATCTATAGAGAATCTAGATCTATCTATCTCTATCTCTCTCTCTCTATATTCTCTATCTATATATATCTATCTCTCTATATATATATATATATATATATATCTGTATATATATGTGTATGTGTGTATATATATATATATATATATATATATATATATATATATATATATATTATATATATATATATACATATATACTCAACATCCTCTCTCCTACTGTTGCTGAGGATGGCACTGCGATGCTACTCTACTCTTTTGGGATGACATCCATTTATAATGCTTTTGTGATGGAATGCAATAAGGATTTTAAAATTGGATAACAATGTATTCTTTGGCAAAAGCTATTATATTGAAATGAAAGAAAGTTTTAAATGTTTCCGCTGCGATGTTTTATGAAATACAAATGTAATTATATGTTTTATGTGCGATGAGGACCCAACTGTAAGCGTCTCGGGAACGGGGCCTTACAAGTTGGTATCAGAGCCAAAGTTTAAGTGAAACGGGTAAATTTCCAAAATAAACCTAAACTTAAACTAAAAATGGGACGGAAAGGGAAGGGATGCCAGTTTGAGTAGCTACGTTCCATCAGGTATTTTCTTTAATGTTAACCAGTATTATGTGCGCATGTTATGTGGTATATGTGCTGCTTGCAGATTTAGATACCGATGTAGTCAGGACAGGTAATGCTTGGGGTATGAAAAGTAAAGTAAGTGGCTAATCACAACTGGCCATTGTAATTAAGGACTTACTGTACTTGACATAAACTGAGCTGTTTCCTTAAATGAACGTGTTGGTGTTTGAATCTTTCAGTGTGAGTGTGAATGGCTGGTGGTAGATCTTCGAAAGCTTCACGCGGTTGAGGTTGTGGTGGACGTGGTGCTGGACCACGGGTCACGAGAGGAAGACCCAGAGCTGAAGAGGTAGCTCATGAAGAGCCCGAGACCCCTCATCCGGAGGCTGGTGATGAGAGCGTGAATTTGAGGGCCTCAATGAAAGAGGCAGTTGTAGAGGAGTG